>JAALXI010000137.1:0-40081 GCA_012977755.1 Fusarium nurragi | reverse complement strand
CCCCCAACCCCCACAGTGAGCGCCGTCGGAATTGTCAAAGCGGTATTGTGGGCTATCAGACGGTAAGTGGGCTGTTTGCAATTGCCGTGGGTCAACTTTTGGGGTGAATTCCCCTCGCGAGGCGAGTGAGAGCTAGGCCTCGAAATGGCGGTATGGCCGAGCCTAGGAATTCGACGCCGCGCACATCGCGTGTCGAGTCTGTATGTAAATTCACCAATAGCATGGCTGTTAATGGTAATTGTGCCCCCTCCTCGGCTCCGCATCGTTCGCCTCAGGGTCTGGATATTTCATAGCTCGTCCATAAGGTACGGCCCGTCTTGCTCTACACCTTGCTTGGCATTTATTAACCTTTCTCGCAAATTCCTAGCCCCAAGCCTCTGAACAAACCTCCATACTCTCCTGCACAGCATAAACAATCCTAGATATCGATAATGGCACCCTCAACCACCCAGGATCTCGTCCCCGAGCCCGTCTCCCAGCAGACCAAGCTCGCCGAGCGCCCCAAGGAGAGCAGCACCATGCTCAACGAGCAAGAGCGCGAGGAGCTTGCCTTTGTCGACAAGTACAGCGCCCCCGACATCTACATCAGCTGCAAGACCGACACTCTTTGGTTCCCCTGGATCGGACCCATCGAGCTGAAGCCCATGCGCATGGAGAACAGGACCGGCACTTTCGTCGTCGGCCTTCGATCCAAGGTCGCTGCCAGTCTCGGCAAGCACCGCCACCGTGGAACCGTGACGGCCATCACTATGTCGGGAGAATGGGGCTACAAAGAGTACGCTCTGGTCTGCGCTCTGACACGACCGTGTTGCTAATTTATCCATCTAGATACGACTGGGTTGCCCGCCCTGGCGATTGGGTTTGCGAGAACCCCGGCACCATCCATACCCTGTCGGTCCAGGACAACACCGACATTGTCTTTACCGTCTCCGGTAGCATCGAGTTCCTCAACGACGACGATAGCCTGAAGTTCACCCTGGACATTTTCAGCTTCGCCAAGTTGTACTACGACCACTGCAAGGCCCAGGGTATCAAGCCCAATGATGCCCTCTGGCATTAAACGGATAAGGATAAGGCTGGTGGATATGGGCTTGAGTATTAGCACATGATGACTTACTCGTATAAGCCCCCGGCCTCTGTACATAATAGCGCACAGTGGTATTGGCACCAAAATAAGATATGAACATGAACGATATGCAAATGGTACCTTGTAGCAGACAGATGTGCCGATGAATGTGTCCCAATCTTGAGCATGGCCTTGTGAAACGTTACCTAATGAACAAGATGAAGTACCTCGCCGGCCCGCAGGACACCCCAGATACCCTTTCCTTATCTGGAGCCCGATCATACCGTCTTCAACACACGAGAGATCATCTCGTCAAAGCTCTCATCCTGTACTAGACCAAGCACCGCACTCCAGTGAGCTGCTTTCTCGGGAAAATAAGTGACTCTAGAGCCACTGTAAACCGTAGCAGTGGCCAACTCATAGTACCCAGTGTCCCAATCGCCTTCTTCGATATGCCTAGTCGCTCGCGCATGCAACTCCTCGTTGCTCAATTTCTTGAGCTCGAACTTGGTCTCAGAAAGCCTCTCAAGGGCTTCGATGACTTCCTTCTGCGTAGTATTGAAAGACCCCACCTGTACGTACTCATTCTTGGTCTTTTGAGACTGCAGCAGTGCAGCCGCGGTAGCTTTGCCAACTTGGGATGCGGTTGTGGTGGTGAATTTTGGTTCGCCCGAGTCCACGAGCTCACCAGTCTTGGTTTTGATGTCCAAGCACAGTAGCCCGCGGCCTTCGGTCAGCATCTGCAGACAAAACTATCAGCACGATGGACAAGGATACTATGCGGCATGAAGGAATAAATCTTGCCCAATCGATCCACGGCCCAGTAAAAAGCGCCGTCCATGAAAGACCTTCTGCTTCTTTGGTCTTGACATAATCCATGACATCCTGTTTTCCTTTGAGGAAAGGTGCCATAGTATCAAGACCCTCCACCGATGTGTCGCTTCCGAACTCGCTAGGCATGAATCGCTCCACCTTGGCAGCCGCAGCAGCGTCAATAACAGTCTTCTGCTCAGCGATGTTGGCTGTTGAAAGAGTGGAAATAACGACATCTTGGCTAGTGAAGACAGTGACGAGAGAGGAGAAAGTGTAATCGGATTTGATGATAGTAGCTCCCTGGAACGTTGCATCGGTGACGCTGGATGAATCGCGGCTCAGAACATTCACCTTGAAGCCGGCTTGGATAAGTGCGGCAATGAGATATGGTCCAAGGTTTCCACGTCCCTGAAACAATTTGTTAGTTGTTAGTTCATGTCTGAAGACGGTAAGTAATCCAATAGAGTGAGACGTACTCCCAGTATCATGACGGTCTTTATTTCTCCGGCCATACTGAAGACGAAAATGTGCAACTATTCAGTAATACAGGGTAAATTAATTGAATAAGAGACGATGATAGCTGTTTGAGGCCAGTGATGTCGGAGAAAGAGTAGCATTGTCTCGACTACTTATAGAAGATATCACCACCTGTCCCAGCAATTGAATTCAATCTCTGGAGTAAGCCTACCAGCATTGGAATCAGTTGATCGTTCTCACAGCTTGAATTCAAGATCATGGCGCATGTACAGTGGAGTCTAAACCTCTTTGGAATGGGAGGTGGAGACTAGTCCTTTTTGGATTAGCAAAGCATCATGGCGAACCGGTCCCCTAGTCAAGGAACTCGGAGACGACGCATTTCCTACCATCAAGCAACAAAATTATCACACAAATAACACAAATTGAAAATGACATTCTTGCGGAGATCCTGCCAGGCCTGCGCAAAAGCAAGGCGCCGCTGCAATCTCGCGACTCCCTGCTGCGAAAGATGCTCCGCCAAGCGTATCAGGTGCTGCTACATTAACGAACCGGCCCCTGCGACCATCGACCTCCGAACAAGTCCAATCAAACCTGCCAAAGGACTTCAGGAACTCAAAGCAGCTCATAACGCCCAGAGCTTGTCACGTCTAGTAGTCGGTGGGGTTCTGGACACGCACTTGCAGATGTACATTCGACAAGTACTTCGAGATGGATTTTACCAGGGATCTCGACCGCCTCTTGCACCATCGGACGTATCGTATCTTGAAGACCTCAGTATCGTGCACAGGTCTTTTGATACTGGTGTTCACATCTTTAACCCTCTGCACCTTGAAGTTGTTCGCGTGTTCGACCAAGCGACTCTCCACCACCTGTCAGACATTCTGCGCAGTTTCCCAGTCGAGTTTGCTGAGCACGGCACCACCTCTTTCATGCACTCTGGGATCTATGGCTCAAAGCTCCCGCCTCCGCTCGAGGAGGTAAGAGACATCTGCTACAGCTACTGTGTCGGTGGTCAGTATCTTGCCAGTAACAGGCTCAATGCTCTCCGGCTCACGATCCGACGTTTACTGCGCTCCGCGAAACGCGCCAGCTCGTTTCCCGAAACCGTGGCCTATGCACAGGCTATAAGCCTCGCACAGATCACCCGTCTTCTAGAATGCCGTGATGTATGCGGGGAAGACGTGGAACGTGATAACGAAGAGATGTGGGCGCTGACTCATCGTCTGTGGCAGCATGCACCAACCCAACTGCCAAGCACACTGAGCCCCTGGCAGGCATGGCTATTCTCCGAGAACGTCCGTCGGACCATCATGGTTTGCAATATCCTTCTGGGGGTGTATAGTTCGTTGAGGAGGGGTTATACGATGCACGCACTATGCATCGAGGCCTTGCCGTTCGATGTACGCACTCAACTCTGGGATACAGACAGCGAGGCATCGTGGGTGGCTGCAGTATCGAGAGCCCCGGGCCTGTCTTTGGTGACGCTCAGTCAGTTTACGGCTTTAAAATGGCCGGCTAATGGTGGCTCCAGATTTGAAGATCTTCTGCTATCATTCAGGAAGTAAACTACGTGGGATGTATTGCTTTGTCGTTTTCAGGGCTTCTGCATATATCGATTTACAATCGCTCATCTGATAGTCTTGAGACATGCTCTTATGCCATGCATGAATCGGTTTTTCTATCTGATTATGAATTGAACAATTGCGATTCTCAGGACTTGATACATAACCTCAGATATAATTGATATTGCATTATCTGGGTTGACTAGTTCCACATTCATCCGTGAGCCTCCAGACGATCATTTCCACTCTGCCACCTTCATCGCCAGGAAACCCCAAGTTCGCAACCCCATCAATCATCTAACTACCACCTAATTGCATGTGCACTTGGCCAAGCAGAGAAGGGGAAGGTCGGGGTTGGTATCACAGGTGCTTGTAAATGAGCAAGTACCGCCAACACATTCAGACTTGCAAGGCTCGAGGGTCTTTGGGTCCGAGTAGTAAAGGCCTTCGTTCGTGCACGAACTGCACGCTGTTAATTTCAACTGGTTCTATGAGCTTTGGAGAGGAAATCCTACGCCTGGGGGGCCGCGATGGCGACGGTGGCGATGGCCAGGATGCTGAAGATGGTGAACTGCATTTTGAAGGAATTGCTGGTTGAAATTGGAGGGACACACTTTTGTTTCGGATCGTCGATGTCTTTTATATGTACTCGGCAGCAATAAATGGCCTGTTTGTTATCCAGGATCGAATCCTTCTGCTCTATCACATTCCTATTCCCATCGAGTGATTCGAGTCCATGCTATAATCCACTTCCCACCGCCAGCGGTCAGAAGCGTCAGCTACACAGAAGGATCACCTGCCGATTCCAGCCTAGAGCCGCTTACAAGGCTTAGCAAAGAATCCTTCGGCTCGGGTGGCTGCAGGGCAGATCCTTTATTTCCTCACAAGATACGACGTTAGCTTAAAATGCCCGTAGCAGTAAGAACAGGAAGTAAGACGAGGTTAAAAAGTACTCCAGTCTCACACCGCCAATGATCCTCTAGGATGTGCAAGTTCTTGTGAAGCTAAAGATGTCAGCTTCCGGGCAATTATCCGGTAGCCGAGCACCGCTGTGAACGTACGTGTGCGTGGTAGGCATTAAACGTACGATCTTGCATGTCTATCCATTGGCCAAGGTACGCAATTATAATTATCTCTCATTGTCCCTTCGTTTAACACGAATAGTGCTCTACTCAATTCGAATACCATGCCTTCAGCAGTACTATATCATTCTGAGGTGGAATGGTTTGAGTGACATCATGGCTCCCCTCATTCAGTTTCCGCAGCAGGACCACACTGTTTTATGAATTGAGGCTCCTAGATACTTTGTTCTGCCACCCGGGGGTTGGCAGATCTCAATGAATACTATCGCTCTTCAGCGCCCATCGGAACTATAATCCCAGCTATGAAAGCAATATGAGGAGCTGTGATACCGGTGACCGGCAACTGGACCGGACCGAGTCCTCTCGGAGCCGATCCGGCGATCGGAACCGACGCCGAAGTCCTGAGCACCGTGATCCCACAAACTCCACGAAATTGTCCACTGACCTGTATTCCCTCAACACCAACATCAAAATCCTGGCCTTGTTCTGCGAGAAAGATGTCTTCCACAACTTACCACATCGAGAAGCCAGTGCGCAGCGACTTCGACGAGTGGTCAAAATTATTCCACGACTACATCGCTTTCTACAACTCCAATATCGAGGCGGCTCAATATACAAAGACCTTCGACCGCATCATCGAAGAGAAGAACGGGCTGCAAGCTCTAGTAGTTAGGCAAGTACGCGGGGATGAAAAGACCCTGGTGGGAATCGCCCACTTCTTTCCTGAGCAAACGCCTTGGAGCGAGAAGCAGATTCTTCTGTTGAATGGTATGTCTCACTCCACTCCTGATCGTCTCCAGCTTTTGCATGAGAAGAAGTACTAACCCTTCAGACCTATTCATCGACCCCTCGGTTCGCGGTGCAGGTCTTGGGCGAAAACTGACACAAGCGGTGGCAGATGTTGGAAGAGAGATGGGTTGCTTACGGGTGCAGTGGGTGACGAAGCACGACAACACCACGGCTCGCAAGCTGTATGACACATTGGCCGAGAGTCAGTTTGTTCAGTACAGAATGAATCTGAAATAGGTCTATACAATTGACGTTACCTCCCACCAGACATGAGCCGAGAGATCCCTCACTCGGTCATCACAAGCGGTAGAACTGCGCGCATAATCTCCCCGCTTGTCTTGTACTTCTTTCCTGCCACCGCTTCTGTCCAATAGCCCGACTCTCTTATTGATCCACGTAACCTGTAATGGGGTAGATTCTCCACTTCGTCTGGATTGATAGCTATCTGCCTCACGACATCGCCCTTCTTGTCCCGGAAGACAAGAAGTATCTCTTCGTCTGCAAATGCCTCTTCGTCAAGAACAAGTAGCCAGCAACTTTGGACTGCTGCTACGGCCATGGCGTCCTCATAGTCATCCTCTTCTGGTTCTCGGGTCTCCCGAACTCTTGCTATTTCCTCGGCAGCGGCTACATCATGCAGGCTGAAGTTGCGTCGTGGTGCAGGTGTAGCTAGTTCCGGCAATATGATATACATGCTCTGCCACTTTTGAGAACTCATATCGAAAAACGACGCATTGTCGAGGACGCGCCACCAGCGATCCTCGGGGTTACCAAAGAAATTTTGCCCTGGATTGGATCCTTCGAAAGACTTGGCTGCATCGTCGGCCCAATGACGTATCTTATTGTTATCGTCAGCGCCTCCATAGTAAGTACGCAAAACGACCGTTTCGTCGAATATCAAGTCAGTAGCGATTAAACAAACAACTTGTAAGGAGGTAGCCTTGAGGTGACTTGAGTGAGAATTTAGGCTAGTTCTTCTTACGTTATCCCTATCCTGTTGGTGCTTATTGGTTCAGATCATGAGTAGAGGCTCTGAAGTAATAGACCTTGAAGCAGCTGATAGTATTGACTATGGTTTCAAGCATCTACTTATTAGGTGTAGTAGACTTGACTAAATTCTTGTTGTAATCCGTGGGTAAATCACGCTGACTTGCCATACTTGAGCCGCAAGGCGAACGCACTCGATAGCTTGCACAAGGCCTCCATGGTACGATCCTGCAATTATCCGGAAAATGTATCCATCACCTGAAGAAGCTCTTCCCATCGCCCGTCTCTCTCAATCCCAATCGACCCTTGCGGTTGCATCACCTTATACTCCGTCTGTGTCGAGGTTCCATAGTTATAATCATCCTCATCATGTACAAAGGCCCGTAAATCACGAATCCACGCATCCATAAGCTCCCTCTCTGCTGTCGTCGGCCCGTGAGTGATGGAATAGCTGTGATATGTCAGCATCTGCAGATAAAGATAAGCCGCGGGTTGGTTACTTACTTCCATATCGGTCGATCCATAGCGTGGCTCACACCAAATGAAGCTGGAGCGACCTCGTCCGTGATGAATGACAAGCGATATGCAATAAGATATCTCCAGACATTCTTGATGTCAACGCCGTTCCGCACCAAGTTATCCACAAGGTATCGTGACGGAGCTCTGACCTGGCCGTCGGCGACTATGCGTCCAAAGAGCTGCTGCCACGGTTGCTTGTTTTTAGTCTGTGGTAGTGTGTAGTGTTTGAGAAGGCGATCAGTTACGTGAGGTGGATAGTAGTTGGATATCTGCATTCGCAGCGAGGAAATATTGGGATCCGGAGGATTCGTAACGGCGTAGAGCGTGTCTTCGTCAAGGACCTCACCGATGAGAATCTTGAGACCACGCTTTTTGAATTCACAAGCAAAAGACCCGTCCCGGTAGTAGTCGAAGATCCCTGAGTGAATGAACAGGTCGTCTGTGACTGGACGGAATGTATGGTTCTTCAACTCCATGATAGCCGCCGATAGATCATCAGCGCTGATGCTTCGCAAACTGTGCATCTTTTCTGCCCCGTCCAGATCTGGCGATATACCGAAATACTCGCAGAGCTCGTCAAACTGCTCTTCACAGTCTTTGACAGTCTTGGGCTGTGTTGGGATAGCATTCGAGTACATGATCATCCGCGTAAAGCGGCCATGTGATGCATTGCCTCGAAAGTCATAGAGTGCTTGTGCAAGTACCGAATAAGCTCCTGCACTTCGCCCGGCCAGGATGATATTTTGGGGATCACCTCCGAAGGCCGCGACATTCTCGTACACCCAATCCATGGCAAGGCGTTGGTCCCAAAGGCCGTAGTTCCCCACAGCCTCACCAGCAGACTCCTCGAGAAGGGATTGAGCAGCAAGAAAGCCAAAGACATTCAGCCTGTAGCCGACAGCCACAAAGACAGCCCGTAGTTTACCAGTTGAGATGAGCTCTGTAGGATCCATACTGGCTTCCTGACTAGGATCCCCAACCTGGAACCAACCGCCATGAAACCAGACCATAACAGGCCATTTTTCATTTGGCACATCTGGATCCGGCAGAGGAGTCCAGATGTTAAGTCTCAGACAATCCTCGCTGTACGTGTGCTTAGGGATGTGCTCGCTGACATTCTTGGAATAATTGGCCTGCGGGCAAACCGGTCCAAAATGCCTTGCATCAAGCGGTGACCCGTCTGCACAGATGTAGCGATGGCTTTGGGGAAATGGCTGAGGTTTTCGCCATCGGAGGTTTCCAACGGGGGGCTGAGCGTAGGGGACGCCTGCAAATCTGCGGGACTTGGAATCAAACTTGAGACCTTTGAGACTTCCGCGACTATTGTTAAGATCCACTCGACATTCTGAAGTGTTGTAGGAGATGGAGTTGCCCATTGTGCGGATGAGGAGAATAACTGAAGACGGCAGAAGAGAAGTGAGAGAAAACGAATGCTGAGATGATAGAGCCGTGAGAGAGGCATTGATGTTATTGCACTCCTATCTCGTCGTATCTTTAGGTTCGATAGCCGCTGGTCAATGATTGGTCGGTTTAATCGACGAGATTTTAGCTGGGGGGCGGGGACAAGATGGGCGTCGTGTCCTGGCCACCAAAGGAATCCGGGGGCCAAAGCAAGTTGACAGACCGGAACTTACCATCCGAGACTCTAACAGTGAATCTCAACGTTGTACTGATGCGCAATGGACGGTGCCTCGGATGTTCAGCATCGTAAACGTCGACGCGTAGAGCGAGGGAGGTCTAAGAACGGTAAGCAATCCCATGACCATGGGCTTCCACGGGAAAGTATTGACCTTGTCGTAGGTTGTCTAACATGCTTGACAAAAAAGGTCAAATGCGATGAAGCCCGTCCCCAGTGCCGTCGCTGTGTTCGCCTGGGGCTATGCTGCGGATGGGCATCCCAGCCTCTGCCTTTGGCTGCCAGAAGACGAGGATTCGGTCCTGTCAAGCAACGGTCGAGTTGGACGCCTCCAGCTATTGTTCCAAAAGCCATGGACGAGGAAACCGATGGTCCATCAATAGATGGTCCTGTCACTTTGCAGAGTCCGACGACCGAGATATTGGCAGCTGTTTCTGACAATGGGTTGCAGCTGTCAGAATCTTTAATTGGTGACATCTCGTTCGATATCCTACCACACCAAGACCTGCTTTCCGAGACTCCAACTGGTGATTTTTCCGACTTGGCCACAGAGGATACCATCAGATCAACAAGTTTGTTCCGGTTTGACCATGATAGCTCTCATGATACCACTGCCCAGCTCATGTCTTTCCCATCACCCTCCCTCAACCTCCTCTCAATCTTCCCATCATTTTCCTTCACCAGCCCAACGGAGCCTGCACCATCAATAGGCAGCAACGACGTCCAAGCTATGACATTCCACTCGACCGTTCTTGCGCCCATGAAGTCAACCCGCAGGGCAGCTCTGTCATCACACTCCGTCTTTCTCAACTTTGCAGCCCAAAACCCAATGGCGCTGCACTTTCTTCTCGCCTTTTCTCACAGTGAGCTTGCCATACACTGCGGCTTCAGTCATCGCCCGCCGCTTGAGTCTCATCTTCACTTTCAGCATGGATCGCAGCTCTTCAGCCAGGCACTTGTGGCCTTGATGCCCACCGACCACGTTGCGATGATGCTTTCGTTTCTCTATCTCTACATGTTCTGGATGCGGAGGGATCCGTTTGATGTTTCGCGGTTACGCCAGCTGAGCAGTTCAGTTCTTGCATATATGACTACCTTCTCCCTGGACGAGATGTGTGCCAACTCCACTGGAGGCACAGGCGCATCAGAGCAGGTAACCCTGTCCCGAATCTTGACCTATATATACGATAGAGATGTGTTCTGTGGTTTCTTTGGGTGTGGTGAAGCATTTGCCGACTATGTCAGTGAAAAACATGATATAAGACAGCGAATTTGGCAACTGTCACGAATGCCGATAACAACAGATGACCAGGCTGAGCCGTGGTTGGGATCTGGACAGCTGCCAGAAACAGGCCAGAGGAGAATCCTCGATGTTTATTTCACCTTGATCACTGTTCAATACGAGATAAACCGGTACAGTCAAACTAGTGAGCCGGATACACTCGGGAGAGAATTGGAGATCAAAAGGAAGCTGGACAAGATACGGGAGGTAAGTACACGGCTGATTGATAGCATCGCACACCAACTAAAATTCATTCCAGGACCAGAACTTCCTCTTCACACTGACCGCACAGCCTACCCAACGATCCACACAACCACCTCTCATGGCTTTCGTGACCGTCACCATATTCCACGCTCTAGAAATCTACCTCTACCGCAGCCGCGACTCAGCGCTAGGCGAACTCCCAGTCCCGCAAGCGGTCGAAAGAGCTCTCAAGGAGCTGGTAGGTGCGGCATACCACACCATCGCCGCTGGACCGGTACAGCTGCTGGAAAGGTTCCAGTGGGCGCTCCTCGTTGCAGGGCTCGAGACACATGACTCGGTGCACCGAGATTGGATCTCGGCGAGTATTTCAGATCCCGTTATCAAGGGAGTGTACAGCCGCGTGCTGTCGGCTAAGGGCACCTCGGCTACGGGTATCTCGATAGAAGCGGTTCGAGATTTAGTTAGCAGACGATCGTGGGGGAGCGCAAGGGATGTGGCGTAGGTCTAGAGCATGTTTATCAATATTATCATCATTGTTGGGATTAGGTTCAGCCTTCCTTGAAACACTGAAGCGAAATGTGATTGCTTGAGTCGGCTATCACGCTTATAATCAGGTGGCTTATCATGTCGATTAATCCAGCCAATCACACCCCATCCACACATCAGAGAAATCTGGGGTACAGTAGCGCGCCCGCACGACAAGGTCCCCCCCAGATTCTGAACCGATGAGGATGCCCCAACATCGAGTGGCGCTGCTGTTGATAAGGAGAGATATAACTGGACCTCTGCCCCGTTGAAGACTCGAAAAATATCAACCCATCCAGAGTCATCACATTCACCCTTTGCTTAGACAACACCGCTTCATCATGGATGTCAAGGAGCCATCGCCCTCGTATGAGATGGGCGAGGCCAATGGTCGTGGGACAGTTGACACTCTGTCCCTGGAGGACGAGAAGAAGTTGGTTCGCAAGATCGATCTGCGGTATGTCTGTCTGTCTCACGTTCCATGTGTATTTGACTGACGAGTCTGCTAGCCTCATGCCATTGCTCATCATCAGCTACGGACTCCAGTACCTAGACAGTACGTGTGCCGATGCCTGCCGATGGATCAACACTGACCCCAAAAAGAGACTAGTTTGGCATACAGTGCTATTCTGGGACTTAGAGAAGATTTGGTAAGTAACCAGGCATGAACAAGGCGAACAGGCATTGACAAGCGCAGGAACTCGTCGGCCAGCAATTCAGTTGGGCCTCCAGCATTTTCTACATCGGCTATCTCGTTGCTTCGTACCCCATTTCGTTAGGCTTCGTCAAGTTCCCACTTGGCAAGTATCTCAGTGTTCTCATGTATGTTGCTCCTCATATCCTATTCATCCACCAGCAGCTCACGCAAGTAGGTTCATCTGGGGAATCATCCTTACTCTCCACGCGGTCGCGCATAACTATGCCAGCCTGCTGGTCCTTCGGTTCCTCCTAGGAGTATTCGAGAGCGCCATAAGTCCAGGCTTCTCACTCATCACCGGAATGTGGTACACGCCCAGTGAGCATGTCTCGCGTCACTCGTTCTGGTTTGCTGGAAATGCTTCGGCCAGTATGGTTGGAGCCATGATCGCATATGGCATTCTTGGTTACGCTGGACCAGTGGCACAGTGGAAGGTGAGCATCTGTCCTACTGACCTTGCCTGTGATTTTGCTGACAGGGATAGATGCTGTTTCTCATCTTCGGCCTCATCACCATAGCCTGGTCGATATTTACCTTCTTCTTTTTACCAGATTCGCCCTCGACTGCCAAGTTTCTCACTACTTCCGAACGGGAATTTGCATCTCTCCGCCCCAAGAAGTTCCAGCGAACCACTCAGACCAAGAAGTGGGATCGCAGCCAATTTATCGAGACCATGAAGGATGTCAAGGCTTGGTGGTTCTTCATATTCTCCTTTGTCATCTGCGTCCCCAACGGAGGAACCACAAGTGTATGTTGAGCGGTGTCTTCTTTTCTATCTTATGATAATCACTAACAAGCCATTGGAACAGTTCAGCACCATTGTCATCAAGAGCTTTGGCTACGACGAACACCAGACTATCCTGATGGGTCTCCCCGCATCCGCCTTCCAGCTCACAACCGTCATACTTGTGGCCGTCTTTACCACCTACGTCCGCAAATCGCGCCACATTGCTCTTGTTTTGACTTACATCATGGCAATTGCCGGCATTTTGATGATCAAGCTTCTGCCCAACGCAGAGAAGCTCGCCCGACTGGCCGGTTTCTGGCTCATCATGGCGGTCGCCCCGGCATTCCCGCTGATGCTGTCTCTATCCGCCAGTAACATTGCTGGCTTCACAAAGAAATCAACAGTCATGGCCATGATCTTCTTGGGCTACTGCGCCGGGAATTTGAGCGGACCTCAGTTCTTTATCAGCACCGAGGCACCCAACTATGACGTGAGTAAAGCTTGAGCTACAGTTCCGACAGATGGCTGACTTGTGCAGACTGCTTATACCACCATCTTGGCCTGCTTCGCTATTACGATTGCGCTTATTGTGGGCATGTACTTTTATTTGACATGGGAGAACCGCCGCCGAGACAAGGAGCAAGGAGTGAAGAGAGACCCAGAGGAGTCGAGGCAAGTCGACCTCAGCGCCGATGGAACGCTTCTTCAGGTGGACGAGACAGATTCACAGAACAAAAGCTTCAGGTATATCCTGTAATGTTGAAAGTAGTATATGTATACGAACCAAACTCGAAAGATCTAATTCAGGCGATGAAATAACTATAATACACAATCTAAGCTAGTCTATGCAATGCAACTCAACACAATAAGGAACTACTACCGCAGCGCTCAAGAATGCAGCAAGCAACAGGTTTCCACGACTCGCAAGCCCAATCTACCCAAACACCTCCAGGATGAGACGTTCCTTTCCAATATTCTTCCTCCAAACATCACAATCAGACTCATCTGTTAAACCAAGCCGTCTCTCTTCCTGTAGCAGAATTGGACCGAGAACATCCATGACACCATCGGCGGCCTTCTTGCCACTGCAAACCATGACAACTGCACCCTGACCCCACAAATTGGCCAACATCTGGCTTTGCTTAGTGATCAGGTCTTGGACGTACCTGGACGACGCGTTGGGGTCTCGACTATATGCTCGATGGACTGCGACAACTCCAGCACGAGAGTACTCATCCAGTGTATCACGACAAATGTCATCCATATTGGCTCCTCGACAGCCAAACAGGAGAGTACACGTCAAAGAACCAGTAGACTGATGCTTCTGTGCATCCAAGTAGCGCTTCTGCAAGAACCCCAGAAATGGAGCGAGTCCAGCTCCCACTGCAATCATGATGATCGGTACCTTGGGCTCAAGGGTGGTCATTGCTGCTCGCAATTCTGCCCTGCAAGCTCTTGGTTCAATCAGGACAGAGTCACCACGTCTTAGTTGAGCCATGTAGTTCGTAGCGAGGCCGCCCGGGCGTGAGAACGACCCTGCGTGAGCTTCCTCTGCTTCAACCACCGAGAAGAGTAACATACCATGGCCTGGCTTCCACTCTGGCGCTGAAGCGAAAGAATACGTACGGGGCCGCATCTGGGGGAGCATGGAGAGGAAGGTGGGCAGTGGGATGTTGATAGATGGATGCTTGCGCAGGACGTCGAGAATTGACATGCGCGGCTCGTCGATCTCAGCGTCGTACTTATCGCTGGCTAGCATGTCGATCTCACCCTTGGTCTGTTCATTCCCAGCAAAATCTGCCAATCTCTTGAGGCTTGTCCGGCTGATAGTCTGGGATAGCTCCACAAGAGAGCTGAACAGGTTCGAAGCTAGAATAGGCGTCTCGGTTGGCAAAAAGGTCGGTCTCCCGGAGGAAAGGGTCAAGACAGTATCGCTTTCCAAACCGAAACAAGACAGCACCTGTTCGACCAACTGGGGTGGGTTCTTGGGAAGCACCAGCACATGGTCACCTGGAGTATATGTCACGTCTCTTGGCAGCTTCAGGAGCAAACTGTGTTTCCTCGGGACACCTGGGTAGGTGAGAAGCTGGTTTTCGACAACCTCGGCTCTCATAAAGTTGCCTCCCATCTCAGGCTTCTGGGACTGGTTGACAGTGACACTCAGTTCAAGGTGCGAGTCGGCCTGGGCATCTCTAGAGCCGCCATATCGCGTGATCAACTCTGGGAAAAGCTGTCCGTTGGTCCAGTCGTCAAAGTCAGAGTACAATCGACCAGTGCTGGCATCCGTGAGGCCTATATCGACGATTCGCTCGGCCCCTGCATCTGCCAAGCACTTGTCCAGGGTCTTGGGTACTTTGTAGAGCGTCGAGGCCCAATCCTTATGGCCTGCAATACTTGTTAGCTGGAATCGACGTGCGGTTATTGAGTAGTCTACTTACCACAGCCGAAGACGGCAAACTGGATGCCTGTAAGGTCTCCAGGTTCTAGAGACTCTGCCCATTCTGCAAACTCGGCTGCATTATCAGAAGGCCTTCCATCGTAAGAAGCAGCAAACAGGATGTTCGGCCCATCTTTCGAAAGGTTCTTTGTGGCAGCGTCAAGTGGTAAAGGTTTGGATGGCATAAAGCCGAATGATGCGCAGTCAGCAGAGAGTCTCTGAGCCAGTGCTTCACAAGTACCGGTATTAGATCCATAAAAGATAGACATGGGCTTCAAGTCTTTTGCATTTGCAAGGTCCACATATTGCCGACTGGCTCGACTCGAAGGGGGCAGACTGGACAGACTGGGTGCCTTGAAAAGGCTGGTTAGCTTTCGCTGCTCTCTGAGCTTGGCGTGGATGTTGAAGCCACTGGGTTTGATAGTCAGGGTCTGCTTGATCTTCAGTTTGTAGCCAGGATCTGCCTTCCAAAGATCGAAGTTCTGCAGGATCATGATAGTAGCCTGGATTCAAGAGGTTAGCGAATCACGAGGTGAGAAAGGTGTGACACTTACAAGCTGTGCTTCTTGCCATGCGAACTCTCTACCAATACAGCCTCTCATTCCGTTGCCGAAAGGCTTCCAAGCATTCTTGGGAAGTTGGTTGAAGAACTCATCGGCCATCCTCTCAGGCCTGAACTCGTCTGCATCAGGGCCCCAGACTTCAGGGTCGCGGTGGATGAGGTGAAGAAAGCACAACAAGGCTTCATTTGCAGGGACGTGGTATTGTCCGCCAATGATTTCATCCTTGAAAGGAGCGACGTAGAAGCCCGGTGCTGTAGGCATGAGACGGAGAGTCTCTCGGAGGATCATGGTGATATAAGGCATCTTGGCCAGATGATCGACTGTCAGGTTCGATTCGCCTACAACTTCATCGATCTCTGCACGCGCTTTTTCCAGAGTGCGAGGGTTCTCGAGGAGGTAGTAGAAGGTAAACGACAGCAGTCCTGACGTTGTCTCGTGGCCGGCGATGAGAAACGTAATGAGATTATTGACGATGGAATCGTCACTCATTTTCGATCCTGTCTTCGGATCTGTACCTTCCATCATGGCGTTCAGTAAATCTTTACCTTCGACAGGGTTATTTCGTCGGTCCTGGACGAGCCCGTGACACAAGTCTTTCATGGAAGCCACATGTTTTCGAAATGTAGATAGAGCTCGTATCCTACACAACCCGATAAACTCGGGAAACATCGATTGCTTGTCGGCGTCGATGAGGGCGGCTGACATGCTCTCGATGAAGGGGTGCATCTTGTCGTTGCTGTAGAAGCTATTGAACCGGAAGCCCATGGTGCATAGCGCAATGGTATCCAAGGTCAATCTGGTGAAGTCGTTGGCTATGTCGATGGTAGCCGAGGGACCTAATCGACCCCTTCATCGAAGTTAGTTTACCAGGCACTGCACTGTTTAGGGATGCGGTGGGCTACCATTTGAGACAAAGCTGCTCTGCAACATCTTGCATATCCGGAAACATTTCTCGAATCTTGAGAGGGCCGAACAGCGGCATCAGAACACGATGCGCGATCTCCCAATCCTGATTACCGTGTTGAGCAGTGAAGAGGCCATCGCCAGCCAACGGCCGCAACTTTTGCACGCCGCCATACACAAGCTTGTGAAATCTGCTCTCGTCGCATACTTCGTCGAGGATGGCACGGGTGCAGATTATGATTTCTCTGTTGCCGCCCAACTCCAGGGAAAATATTGGTGCTAGTGTTTTTAGTCATGACGTTGATCTGAAGGGTATGATGGTAAATGACAAACCATGTTTCTTGCCGAGATCTATCAATGACATAAAGGGGTCATGGAGATCGAGATCTAGGAGGTTTCCGAGCACGGGAAGGCCTTGTGATGGTTAGTTGGTGCGATTTTGATTCTATTGTAATGACTTACCCTTTGGTCCAGGAATATGGCCACGGTGCTTGCTTTCACTGATCGCCATGGTGGGGAGTTGAATGTCTGAGGAGAAAATGGAGGACTTTAGGAGATGTTAGTTTGTCTGTGGTTGTTGTTTCGACTAATATTATATTTATTGCAATGGAGAATTGGTTAATCTGTGCTGCACTTGACCATATATTATAAGCTGTGTATGCCTACGTGATATTAATGCATCGATTCAGACAGGTCTCAGCCTTGTCTTACGACACTTGCGTATGCCACGATGCTCACTTCCTCGATGTTTTTCGGGCGCCGAGAGGAAGACAAACCCCACTTGTTCGAAAACATGGATCTTGCGGAGCCTCGCCCAATCCGCGGGAGGCCGATGTGATTCCCGGCAGGATCTCCGCGGGGCCCCATGTCGGAGGGCCGCGGGCCCCCGAAGCGCACCGCCACGATGCGGTCCCCCCTTTGGCCAAAAATGAGGAGGACAATGACGAATCACTTATATCCTAGTGGTTCCTAGTATGGCCACTCTGTCTATAGATCGTTATTACGAGTCCACTCACGACTCCTTGTTGTTTGACACAGCAGTCTCAAGCTCTATGTTGGCCTAGTCGCACAGCCTTATAACCGGGGATCCATGCTCGATCGTATTATCGTGAGGGCATTGATCTGCATAACCGACGCGGCCTTCGAAAATAGTCTGGCCGTTACTAGCATTGTGTCACCTTCTGGTTCCGGTGTTTCCATCAGCGAGTAGGTGGTGGTGAGTCTTGTTTATTCCAGAAACCTTTCATGACTATAGCGACTGACTAAACAAGCAATTCACTCTAAGTGAATGCGGGATTCAAGAAAAGGATTCAGCAGTACAAATCGTTATCTTGCTCAAGCTCTGCCCCGATCACGACCTGCATGTCTCAGACAACGAGCTCATCTCGCGTGACTCCGATGCCTCGACGACTTCCTGTCTACGCCGAAAGCGCACCAGCCTCCACATCCTGCTGGTTCCAACTCCCACTCCTCCAGGCCTAGCCCGTCGAACAAGAAACCACTGAGCCGTCATCAAAACCATGGCGCTGTTCCAGACAAACGCGGCAATCATGCCAAGCGAGACCGCCCACGCTGTAGAGATCTGGATGTAGCAGAGGCCCATCAGCGAGAGGTCGTCGAAACCGTCGGTCAGTGCGAATCCCGAAAGCATCAGGATTACCTGGCAGACAAACATGTCGAAGTAGTGGATGTTCTGAAGCCATCGCATGCGGAGGGCTGTTCGTCGCATCCACGACTCGAAGAAGAAGATGTAGAAGTAGAGGATCGCTGTGAAGCCTGCGAACGCCACAGTGATCAGACCGATAACCTGTTTGTCAATGGTCAGCTAGCCCTCGATCTGTTCTTTTGTAGAATCCTCTTACACCGTGCTCAGTTCTGAAATGGTCTGATGAGCCCATGCCGATTATCCCCGATACTAGCCCAGCGATGACAAGGGGCGTGAAAACAACCGCTCGCAGGGCCGATTCCCATTTCCGTACTTTGTGCCTTGCTATCGGACGATTGATAAGATCGCAAAGCACAATGGTAGACTCCATCAAGAGGATGATGGGGTACACCAGGAAAAAGGCGATGATCATGGATAGTGCTGCAAAGAAAGGTCAGCCAAGGACAAAGCCAAAGGTTGCCAAGAACGTACCATGAACATATGACAAGGTGATGTACGTGTCTTTGTCAATACCGTTGACACTGAACTCTTCCGTCCCGAGGTTGATGGCAAACAGATTACCTGTGCTGTTAAGACTATACAGGCCTTGCGTAGCCAGTGTACTATTCCACGAAGCATTCCACGATTGTGAGTCGGAAAGGTTCGCGCGTAATAGAGCTACAAGGCCCCCAACGCCAGACTGATGCCAGCAAGTTCCTCTTGAGTGAAGCTTCGAAATCTCATGTTTGAGAAACTGGGTAACATAATCCACCGTTGAGATGTCGTTCATGATCTCGGTGATCGGAGACGGGGTAAAAAGACTCATTTTGAGCCGGCTGGGGTTGGACCTCGCTTGAAGGTGACAAACTAGGCTAGAACAATCCGATATTGGTTGATTAAGTTAAAGATTGTCAAGATCGTATGTTCCCGAAGCCGCAAACTGGAAATGCAATGGTTATGAATGGTTTGCAGCCGGAATGGTCTGGAACTAACATTAGACGAAGTTGTTATTCTGCGGTAAGCAAGAATACTAGCGAGCCATCCAGCAGCAAGAGAGCTATCTTTGGTCTAAGGAGAATAAGCTTGACGAACCCTGTTTCAGATGCAACATAGTCAAACTGGCGGGTCAGAGCGCCAAAGCTTGTGTCCTCTCACTATGCTTAGACAAGCGACAGGCACAACTGCCGAGCTAGCTAATACTGTGGCCCGCAGGAGGCCCGCGACAGGGCGCAGTAGACTTGCGTAATTGCCTAGTGCGTCTCTGTTCTCGCATTGAACAGGGACAGGGGTCCAGTGACCTTCGGGTGGCCGAGCGACCCGACAGATGCGGTGAATTTATCCACGAGTTCGAATGCGAAGGCATTTTCGATTCGTGTTGACGAGATGGCATCAGGTCAGTGCTTCAATAATTGAAATTGATTTATTGCTGTCGACGATATATAGCGACAGAGTAGCCAAGTCTGCCGTCATATCTCAGCCTCATCCTCATCCTCTAATTCTCGACAAACATGGCACCCAAGCCAGAGTCTTTCCTACGCCGCCTTGGTCACATGTAAGCTGATCACAAGCTATAAGGTTTCCCTTCACGGTGCTAACCCAAAGTCTAGTGAGATGTACCAATCGGGCATGCACAACATGAGCCACTACTGCAGTACCATCAACACTTGCCGCTACACCCTCCCGCTTCCCTTGACGGGATTTGACAAGCACAAGGAAGTCATGAAGAAGTTTGACGCGGCTGTTGCGGAAACAGTCGTCCAGTTCCCCATGTTACAGGTCGGCCTCGTCGGCGAAAGCACGAGAAAGCCGGCATGGGTATCTCTCTCATCCGTGGACTTGGCCAACCACATCATCTGGGACGTTCAAGTCGACATGGCTAACTACGAGCAAGAGTTCCAGGCAAATCTGGAATATCAACTCGACGCCAGGTTCGAGCACCTCGAGACCCAGCCAGGATGGAGATTGCTCTTGATGCGCACCCAGACCAGCGACTTTGTTGACGCCATGTTCGTGTGGAACCACGCAAACACAGACGGTATGGGCGCCAAAATGTTCCATCAAACGCTACTCAAGAGTCTATCCGAACCTTGCATCACAAATCCGCTTGCTCGAGGCTCGCGGGTCATGAAAACCTCCGTGTCCAGAGAAAGGTTTCCCCAGCCTCAGGAGAAGCTGGCCAAGCATCGAATCACTGCTGGATTTGCCCTTTCCGAGATCTGGCACAGCTTCGGCCCCGCCGCCTTCTGCTCGTCGACAGCCAAAGCGAGATGGGCGCCTGTTCGCCCAGGGTCCCATAGCACATGCGTCAAGTCCATCGATATTGACCCCGTCACTTTGAAGCGCGTTCTCGGCCTCTGCCGCCAGCACGAAACTACTCTGACTGGGCTTTTGCACGGAATCGCGCTGGCATGTCTATCTGTGGATCTTTCAGGAGGTAAGGCTGATGCTTTCAACGCTGTGACGGCCATGGATCAGCGACGGTTTATGCGCCAAGAGGTCCGCCCGTCAAAGTATGCTGAGTTGAGTCCCGAAAATAGCGTACAGAACTGCGTTACATCTATTTATCACACCTTCGACCGGGAAACCGTCAGTAATATTCGAGCACTGGCACGCATCAACAACTGGGCACCACAACCGATCCGTGACCTCGAGCCCAGTATTTGGAAAGCCGCCAAGACAATCCGTGGCGATATCAAAAACAGACTCGATATCGGCCTGACCAACAGCGTTGTGGGCTTGATGAAGCTTGTCACAGATTGGCAAGAGTACCACAAGAGCACGCAGAAGAAGCCGCGTGAGCTGTCATGGATCGTCACCAACATCGGCGTCATGGACAGTAAGCATGAGCTTGATGCTGGCAGAGACAATGGTTGGGCTGTGTCAAAGGCCAGGTTCACTCTGTGTGCTGATGTTGCCGGCCCCGCTATGCAGATTAGTTCGGTTTCTGTGAAGGGAGGCAGTTTCTCCGTCGATATCTCTTGGCAGGCCATGGACGAGCTTGATGGCGTCGGCAACCGACTGGCCCAGGACCTCGAGAGTTGGCTGATGTATTTGGGCGCATGAGTTTTACTTTTCAGTTCCTGCTCATAGAAATACCCCCATAGATTTGCATTATCTAGATTGTAGAGTGTAAAAGTGCGAAGAGCGTCTTAAAATAGATATAGAGAGTATGTTAGATAAAATATAGATTGTATGTAGATGAAACAAGGCCTGGTTCACCATTATGTGATTGATTATCTATCATTTATATATCAAGATGATCATCTCCGGAGTACATGGCAATGTGTGACTTGAAGAAAGCAAGCGTTACATTATCCATATACAGACTTCATTGTAGTTACAGCTCAATCGTCTGCCATTCTAGTCATCGTCCATTTATACATTGGAAACTAAGACAAGCAGTGCGTGATACCTGCAATGAGACTGAGCTGTCCCTAAAACTCAGCTTCACAGTAGACCCAGGTGTCTGCAGCCTTAAGGTTCCCTAACCATTAAGAGAGAACTAACAAGCTTTCAAAAGACGTACGATGATAAGATAAATGTCCCAATCCGGCGTCAGACTCTAAAGACTGGGTAGCGCCCGACCAAGTGATCTACAACGCCATGATCCGTCAATCGGGGAGGTATGTGTTTACGTAACTACCAAGACGGTTACCACATACCTGGATAGACCAAGCAGACGACTGCCCTCTTCGCCCTACAAGCCGATCATCATACGACTGCGTCGATTGCGAGAAGGTAACGTGAAAGAGTCAATATCCTTAGAGTAATTGTATTTCTTTAGAAAACGAATAATTAATTTGTGCAGTTCGTCCGTATGAGACTCTCGAGATAATTGCTGACAGTTGCCGTGATTCACTGTCTATTGGGGATTGATACCACGCTAGAATTGGTTGTAGAAGAGGACAGCGGACACCAGTATCCATCTGCGTGACGGAAGAATCCAACTTTCCTATCGCTTTTCAAATGGTCTGGATAGGAAACGACCGACCCACCCCCGCAAACAGATCGACATCTCCAAGATCTAGATACGCAACCCCGCAAAGCCATGAATTTACCTGCTGAGGGATACTCGGCATTTAATCGCGGCATCCGGCAATTGATTAATGTCGATTAAGACTGATCACATAGATTTCTTTGGTTCCAACTCCATGATGCGCTTTACACACCAATATTGAGCGAAAGTACGATTAATTGCTGATTCCTATTCTCATAGGCACATCTACTTAAATCACCTTGGTACCTCGGCCTGGAATACATTACCGATGGGAGACGCTGTAGAACCCTACCATAGGGTCGCCACCGTCGTTGTGAGTACAATAGTCCTCTTTCAATCCATTCATTAATCACTGGCACATTCTATAGCACTCCAATGACAGCTTTCGTTTTGAAGCACGTTCGGTTCCTATTCCCAAGCTTCAACCATGGGAGGTTCTCGTCAAACTATCCGCCACCGGCGTCTGCGGCACTGACATGGCCCTCGCAGGAGGTCACCTTGGCCCATGCCGTGACATCCTCGGCCATGAGGGTGTGGGCCGTGTTGTGCAAGTTGGCAATGGTGTAGACCCTGCCTCTGTCAAAGTGGGCAATCAAGTCGGAATCGCTTGGGTGCGAGATGTGTGCGGTCGATGCGCCTGTTGTCGCGAACCCGCTGGTGAGGTTCGTTGCTTGGAGCAGTATAATTCAGGGCGCAAGTGGGACGGCACTTTTGCTGAACACTGCGTTGTGCCAAGCCGTTATGTACTGACTCTCCCAGACGCCGCTGAGCTTCCAGACGAATTGGTGGCGCCGATATTGTGCGGCGGTGTTACGGCGTATAAAGCCCTGAAGGCCTGTGGCGCCACGCCGGGAGACTGGGTTGCTATCGTTGGAGCTGCCGGTGGTGTTGGAGGCTTGGGGATACAGTATGCCAAGGCCATGGGGTTTCGTGTCGCTGCTGTTGACATTGGTTCTGCGAGGGAGTCCTGCATCAAGATGGGAGCAGATGCCTACTTCGACGGTTCATCACCTGATACACCGGTCAAATTGAAGAAACTGACTCCCTATGAAGCCGGAGCAAAGGCTGTGATTGTGACCGCAGGTTCTGGTAGGGCATATCAAAATGCTCTTGATCTGGTTGCTGTTTTCGGTACCTTGGTCTGCGTTGGAATACCACCACCAGACCAGGCCATGGTCTTGCATCCTCTCACGCTCATCGATCGGGGGATCAATCTGATAGGGGTGTTGGTGGGCACGCGGACAGAAACGCTCGAGGCTCTTGAGTTTGTTCGGCGAGGTGCGGTGAAACCTATCGTGCAGTCGGTGAACTTCAATGGGCTTGAGGATTTGGTGAATCAGTTTTCGACGGTAAGCGGTCCATTCAAGCATCCCTGGTTTCTTGGCTAACTATGATAGACTACGGGCAAGTTGGTCATTCGATTCACATAACATTAGTCTGCTTGAATTAAGCATTAGCTGCCTGAAAGGTAATGAGGGAGCTAGCTTTTTCTTTGATGAAAACCATGATGTGAACCATGATCTAAGCCTCACATTTACTATGATTATATGATTACAGCAGTGCTTACGCCAGGCTATGCGCTAACCCAAAGTTTCCGAAAACTCTCCGTGGTGGGATATATTTACTGTATGGCCAGCACCAGAGCTCAATACACATTCCAACGATCAACGCCAACTAAATAGCTCATTCAATAATAAAAGCAACATGGCTCGAGATATCCTAATTGTGGGAGCCACAGGCCAACAGGGCAAAGCTGCCATCGATGCCTTGTTCAAGATATGCGACAACTCCTCTCAACGAGATATCCGGATCTTAGCTTTAACAAGATCCATGTCGTCACCAAAGGCCCAGGCACTCCAGTCAAAATACCCAGACATTGTTCTTGTCCAAGGAGACACCAAAACACCACAGCACATCTTCAAAAAGCACCCATTCATCTCATCGGTCTTTGTCGTCACAATCCCGCCCAACGACGAGGCACAAGCCCTCCCCCTCATCGAAGCGGCCGCGATGAAAACTAGTCAGGTGGATCACATCGTCTTTTCCAGTGTCGACCGTGGAGGCGACGCTGAGAGCTGGTCTCAGCCGACGGAAATTCCTCACTTTGCCGCAAAACACCGCCTTGAGCTCCGACTCCGGCAACTGTGCGATGAGAGTGGCAAGAGATGGACCATCCTCCGCCCAACCGGGTTCATGGACAGTTATAACCCCGGATTCTTTGGTAAGATGATGGCTTCACTGTGGTCAGAAGGTATGCCGAAAGACCGCAAGATGCAACTGGTCAGCACCCATGATATTGGTGTGTTTGCGGCAAAGGCACTTCTAGACCCGGCTGGCTGGTCTGGAAAGGCAACAGCTCTGGCTGGCGACGAGGTGAGCTTCTTGGAGCTTCAGGAGATCTTCCGGGGAGTCGTTGGCGAGGAAGTCCCACAGACCTACAAAGCAGTGACTTATCCGATCCTCTGGATGGTTACGGATGCATCCAAGAGCTTCGAGTGGTTCAGGACAGCAGGATGGAAGGCAGATATAAGTGCGTTGAGGGCGCAAGAACCGGGTTTGCAGAACTTTGACACTTGGCTTCGAGAGTCTAGCGCGTGGGAAACGAGCTGAAAGTCTCGCGGGTTAGGGTCAATGTCATCAAGAGAGACCCCAAGCTCTGTATAAAGAAGTAGCCTATCTGCATCTACAATTCACCTGATGATTCTTCCCAGCCAACTCCTTCAGGGTTTACGTCCGTATACATATCGTACTCTCATATATGTGTGAATCTTTGGGTTTCTTATGGCCTTGCGAATACTCATCAAAAAGAGTTGATATTCTTCTTTAGGTCAACGAAGCACATCTTGCCACATCATAAGAGTATAACCTTAAGTCAAGAGTCAGCATTCATGCACTAGTTGCAACAGCAGAAGCGGGACTCTGCTTACCCTCAATATCATTCTCCAGACAAGCTCGAACGTACTTCCCGACCTCGGCGAGCTTAGGGTCCTTCGGCCAGTCTCCTACGGGAATCTAGTGGGTTTCTGTTAGATGAAGGAGGTTTAAAGCAAGATCCGGAGCCCATACCTTATAGTCTACAGTCTTGATGTCTTCAAAACCGGCGTCTTTAAATCCCTGCACCTGTTGATCGTAAACAAAGAACGGGTTCCCTAAGATCTTTCCTCCTTCCTCAAAGAGCGTTTTGTACAACTTCAAGTTCGGCTCTTTATCGATAGTGCCGTCGTCGCAGCGAAACTCCACATCAGCCTCAGCTGACTGAACCCAGCCTCCGGGGGTGCAACAGCGGTAGGCCTGGCGGAAGAGGGCAGACCAGTCTTTGATAGCGCCGAATATGTATCTAATATGGACAAAGTCGAACTCATTGGGTCCCCAGGTCCATTCCATGACAGCGTCATCTATCTCGAAACGAACATTCGGGGGAACCCATTCAGGCTGACATGGGGACAGATCGGTACCAACAATTTCGACATTAGGATAACGGTCGGCAAATTCACTATGTCCTATTAGTACAGTATTGGAGGCTTTTCTCAAGGGCAAGCGCACATTGCCCAGATACCTGACAGAGTTGGTCAGTCATGAAACAGGGACTGAAAGTGGCCATAACTTACCGGTACCGGTGCCTACATCAAGGACTTTCTAATAAGGGATACACCTGTCAATCACACAACAGTCTATGTTTGATACAGGGTGAGCCTACACGAAGTTTCTCCTCTTGCAAAGGAGCAAGAAATAACTTTTCCTCCAGCAGGATTGTCAAGTAGTGATGGCTAAGCCGAAAGTCAGGTTTAGCAGAACAGCGCCAGGTACGAGAAGCCATACGTCAAATCCACAGACTCTAACTGCTGATCGTCATTTGGGAGAAAGTAATTGGTAGCGAATTTGTCGCTGTGATAAGTGCGGCCCTGACTGCGGCGGTATTCGAGGATGCTGGCAGAGACGGAAGCAGTAGAGCTTTCTCTAGGAAATGGCAGTGTGAGTTTTTAGATGTCTTGTGTAGTGGATAAAATGCAACTAACGCGTCTGAGCCGAGGGCCGAGTCAGCATCGTCGTCAGTGCTATCCTAACAACAAGTAAGCTGATGGATTATGTTGATGCGTCATTTATCTCCACATACGTGCTCGTTGTCTGCGACGATAAGCTCGGATTGTGGCGGTGGCGAGGATTCTAGTGCGGCTTCGGGTGATGGTGTCTCAGCCGCTGCAGATGCTGTCTCAACCGCTGCAGATGCTGTCTCAGCCGCTGCAGGTGCACGAGTGTCCGACATGGTGGCTAAGATGAAGAACTAATCACCATTGGGTTTAAAGAAGGAGGTCGAACGAGAGGAGTCTCAGAATGAGGGGAGTGCATATTGTGGGTTATTTACACGTGATGGGACAGGGGTCGAAAAGCTTGGCAAAGCATTGGTAAGGCGGCTAAATAGACATGAATACATGAAGTACATACGGAAATAGCTAATTTGGTAGTCAAATAACGTACTTTCCAGTCCAAAAAACTCCCTGAATTCTCTGGCTTTGATTGTCTTCTTTTCGCTCAACAGCGACAATTTTCTCAGCTGTCTCAAAGACATCCTCTGCACCCTTGACAGCCATGCGCAATCACCCATGGGCCTGACACCCCGGCCAAATTCATTCCGAGATACGAGCTCTCGACCTGATGAGACCCCCAAGCGACAAAGTCCTTATCGAAATAAAGGTAGATTAATGTTCGAACACCCAAGCCGTGAGTTTAACTCCAGTTGCCGCCGCCAAATGTTGAACGACCTGACAGACTCTTTAAAATCTCTGTCTCATTTTTCCGTTTCAGTTTCGCAGAGCAGCGAGATGTACCGGCGGTGAACATCTTACTTCGCGAAGTGAAGGTAGTGCAAACTCGGGCTTAAAGGCCATATGATGTACAGCTCTCCATGCTTGACCAAGACTTCTTCCGTCGCATCTTCAAGGGGTCTCAATTAGCTTTTCAACATATATAAATCAATAGATGCTCCCAAGAGTTTCTTTAGAGTTGAGGCCTCGAATTTGTTGCCCTCAAGGGCTCGTTTGTTTCGGGTATCTGCATCGGTGGAAGCCGTAGCAAGACAAGTACAGAAATATTGCGATGGTGTCACTGCAAATTGAAAGTGGAGGATTTTGGATTCTTACGAGAGAACATAATTCTGTGTCTAGAGACTAAGCTGAAACATTCTGTGTCTTAGTTCCAGACGATCCCTTTCTTTATATGATACTATTTAATATGCAGTCAGAATTACGTCAAGTGTTTCAATCGACGTAAGCGTATTTCAACGGTTTAATGAATGAATAACGAACATTATCATTCGTGTGGCGCTGCGATACCCGCCACTCTAGGTCGTCAGATTGACGACCTCTCCGGGTAAACAATCACCAGTTTCTGCTTTTCGGGCGACAAGAAGAAAGGTACCCTGTGATTTGAAGCGTGCCTATCCATAGGGCGTGGCGAGTTGGCCGACTCAATACGGCAGACTGAACTACTCGATTCCTCCAATTTCTCTCACTACCCTAGATCCTCCACCTCAGCGACTCCTGAGTAGAGAATTACTTGCGCAAGGACCCTGACTGACTCAATCGAGGAATACCTCGCACCGGACTTAGGCAGTATGCGCGGCCGAGACGGGCCAGGTTAGTAGCTTTCGTTGGTTGCCAGGTATGCAGGTACAGCCTTGAATGTGGATTATGCGTTCTAAAAACGCGTCTTAAGGCATTCGTTAACTGTCAGCGAATAAACGTGGAGTCTAGGAGAGCCGCCTTGCAGAAGTCGGCATGGCGATCTCAGCCGCCCTAAACAAGTCAGCCCTCTCCCTCAAAGCAGGACAACGCAATCGGCTCTTGCATCGTTTCGGTTATCTGAACGCTGTTCTGGGCCCGAATATCGCGTTCCTCCTGCCAGCGATAGCGTGGCATTCCGCTCTAAGTTCAGTCCGGTGGCGATAGCTGCCTCTAAACCTCGCTCCTTTGGAATGCGCCACACCCCAAGACGGGTGGAGGAGTCAGTAATCTCCAGAACACCTTTAGGGCGTGGAATGATGGTAAACTTAGATGCTCGAGTCTGTGACCGAAGGCCGAAGGGTTGTAGTGCTTAAAGATGTCGTTGCCCGTTTGCAAAGCTAGCTTCCGCCTTGACCTCTTAATTCTTCAAGTCACCCGTTATACTAATCTCAACACTACACTGGTACTATTTCAGCTTGATATTCCGGTAAAAAAAATCGGATAAAATGTCGCCCAGTGTATCAGATCTTCTTGTTGGTGCCGACACCCCTCATCCTGTGTCGTCTGCTAACGGCGTTTCAGATAGCAGAATGGACTCTCATAGCCTTGTCGACGCTCGTCATCGTCGCCCGCATCTACCTCCGGCTCGTCATTCAAAAACGCAGACTTCTTATGAGCGACATCTGGATGGTGTTGGCTTGGGCTATGGGGATTGTGGTGGCCTCCTTTTGCGTCACATACATCCACATGGGATTGATGGAGCAGGGTGTTACCTACTCGTTGAGTACGTACGATGGATCCGATAGTGACAAACGGTTCATCTTCAGGGTATGACTCCTTTCGACGAATCGACACATGACAAGAGCTGACCATGCTGCAGATGTTCTGGATCAGCGCTCTTCCCTTCATGGCAGCATTCTATACCTGCAAAGCTGCCTTGCTTTCTGTTTATCACCAAGTCATTCCCCTCCATATGACCAAGCGACGCCGGTTTCTCTGGGCCACAGTCACTTTTGTGATTCTCTCTTTCATCACCACCATCATTCTTCTCTTCACCATCTGTACTCCCGTCAACCGATTCTGGTACGTTGTCTTCTCTCTCCCCACATCAACCCACCACACGGATACTAACTCGTGAAAAGGACACTTGAGCCGGAACGAAGATGTTCAGTCACTTCCCTGTTGGTGTTTGTGAGGTTAACGTGGGCTCTGAACTTTACCGGCGACATACTGAGTGAGTGTAGAACAGGTTACGGTGATGGACTACATCTGACGTGTCTAGTTTTCATCCTCCCCTGGCTCATTGTTCCTGATCTCATGATCAAGGGCTACTTGAGAATCGGCGTATATCTGACCTTCCTCATTGGTCTCATTAACATGGCGATCAGTATCGTTCGTTTTTTCAAGCTGTACAGCGGAGACCGGTTAGGCAGGGTATCGTTGGTTGAGATTCGTAAGTCGCGCTCACCCATTCTTCAACAACTCATTCCTAATGTGCCTGCAGACTTTTGGAACTCGCTGGATCTCTACATTGGCCTGGTCATAGCATGTCTACCTGCACTTCGACCATACTTCAACCTTGCCGCAGAGTCACGCGCCTTTAGTTACGTCACGGGGAAGTCAACTAACCGTGGCAGCCAATACACCGCCTCCGCTGGTACTCGCTCTTCCCACGTGACTAAGCCTCCGCCCGTGTATAAGCAGGCATCCGGGTCGTCTTCACCTCGCATCGGCAGCTTATCTCATTCATCGTCGTATGACATGGATACCGAACTACTAAACAAATGCTAAGGGGGGTGGGTTTCGATAGAAAGGATAAGATTATCTTGTTGAGAAATACCTATGCCGGCACTCTATAGATTGTCTGCGGTAGTCTGCCATAATTAATCTAGTTTCCAATATTACAAATGCATTGAGTCTTCCTTTATCTTGGCCATCATTCGCTGGCCAATCTCGCCGTCAACCTTACTGAACATGGCCACAACAGCTTCACGCAGAGGAGCCGGTACACCTGCGAGACTTCCAACCACATTTGTTACGAACTTTGCCTTCTCAGCTTCGTCAAAGACATTCTGCCACAGATCTCGAGGCTGGACGTAATCCTCGTCGTCTACGGGGATCTCGTTCAGACCGAGCAAAGCGTTTGCGGCAATGCGCTCGTGGTGTGTGATTTGAGTAACGGATTGACTGGTGATGCCAGGGCTGAGAGTGCTTCGAACGTAGTTGGGGTCGCTACCGTAGTTCTTGGTTGCAGTGAGGCCATCGCGGATGTAAGGCGCGTAGACGGGGGCGATCGGTCGGTTGGGGGTCAGCTGAGCGTAGTTGGAGCCAAGTCGATATCGTTGGGCGTCGGGGTAAGCAAACATGCGAGCTTGCAGCACTGGTGGTGGTCAGAATACTGGTTGAGGATTGTGGTAGCAATCTGCTTACTAGGATCAGGTGTCATGGCGATACCTGGGACCAAGTTGGACGGTGAAAAGGCGGCTTGCTCGATCTCTGCAAAGTAGTTGTCGGGCTGTTATCATGTGGTTAGTACTGGGTTCTTGTTCCTTCCTCGTTCTCCTTTAGTGAATAAACTTACGTTCTTGTTGAGCGTCATCTTGCCGACTTCGATCAAGGGGAACTCCTTGTGAGACCAGATCTTTGTGATGTCAAACAACGCTCGGCCGAAGGTCTCTGCCCTTTCAGGCTCCATGATCTGAACGTAAAACTTCCACACAGGGTATTCTCCCCGAGCAATGGCATCCCATAAATCTTCGGTGTGGTAATCAGCATTGGATCCAGCCTTCTTTTCAGCTTCATCAGCAGACGCAAACTGAGTTGAGCCAGTCTCGGGACGGAAGTGGAATTTGCAGTATCGTGGACGACCGGAAGCATCTACCAGTTTGAAGGTATGGATTCCAAAGCCTGTCACTCGTCGGATAGAGTCAGGAAGACCGCGGCTGCCAAACAGATGCATCAGGGTGTGGACGCTCTCGGGTTGGTTGGCGTGAAAGTCCCAGAACTGCAAAGTGTTAAATCTCCATACCAGGAATTCAACCAAGAACTACTCACCATAGTCGAATCGGGTCGGTTGGTGGCAGGGTGTCGTTTGTGGCTACGGTTGAGGGAGGGAAATCGCATCGGGTCACGAACGAAGAAGACGGGCTAGAAACGTCAGTATCACGGTATCGATACAGATGAGAGAATTGTCACTCACAACATGGTTCCCGACAATGTCATAGTTGCCCTCCTCGGTGTAGAACTTGACAGAAAAGCCTCGCACGTCGCGAACAGTGTCGGCGCTGCCCTTTTCGCCGCCAGTGGTACTAAGTCGGAACAGGACCTGAGTCTTCTTGCCGACAGTGTCGAGGAACTTGGCACAAGTCAACTTGGCGATCTCGGGGTTTGTGACTTCGAATTCTCCCCAGGCACCAGCTGCCTTGGCATGAACGACTCTAGAACACGTATCAGATAAGTAGTCCCAAAGGGTAACGCGTGATCGAAATGGTCGTACCGTTCAGGAATACGCTCTCGGCTGAAGTGAGCCAACGTCTCGAGCAAAAGAGTATCGCCAAGGGTTGTGAGGCCACCGCCACCAAAGACTGGCAGAGTGGTGCTCACTGACGGATCGCGGACCGGCTGGCCTACAAAAGTCAGAAATTGAGCATCTCGGCATGAGCTGGAAGCTTACCCTCAGCCAGAGTGTATACAGGGTTCGACATTGTCGTGAAACTTGGTGAGGAAGATATCAGAAGATCGATAAAGCAATCCGGCGACTATGAATGCATGAAAAGGAATGAAGAAATTTCAGCATTGAGGATAAATAGTCTTTTATTTTTTTTCGCATTGCGCCATGGTCACTGGGAGAACGAACGCCGAGCTAGCTCCGACAAGTCTTTTGGCTTGAGCATTGATCCCTGAATTGCGGTAAAGATAGAGAATGTTGGATAACGCCCTCAACGAGCCCAATCGTGAGATGGGATTGCTAAGCTCTGGTGTTGATGTGGATTCTCAATCAGCGGCGTTATTACTTCTTTCAGTTACTTCGCCTTCGTAGCTTGATATTGGGTGGATGCTCAAGAGCCGCTTAAACTGGGCCCTGGCCGAGAGCTCTGGACTCTTATCAGATAGAGCTTTATCTGTGCCATAGACTACGAGGGCGAGGACACTGCGCCTGCCAACCATATTCTCAGGGATTTCTGAGATCCCAGCTACGTATCGGTGCATAGGCAACTTATGCTGAGTTGAGTTTAATCCTGGACCAAGCAGTGTGGGATTCAAAGTCAGTCTGACGTATTTTTAGACCATCCTGCGTGGGATCTTGTTCATCAACCGGTTATTCAATGGGTCAAATTAGGACTGAACAGCTCGTTATTAATCCAGAAGTTGGACTTTAATTGCAGACTATAACGACTTGGCTCTTAAGAGAGACTTCACACAATGGAAACAAAGACGAAACTGTTCCTGCTGTACCGGCGAAGAGGGATAATTTTGACACAAGGTTAGGATACCGATGAAATTCACTGCTTAAATATCCAAATGTATTCTTATTAATAAAGTGGATATATCCTGTCACAAGCCGAAACTTTCGCTCTTAATATACTTAATCTGAGTATATTAACGTCTACAGCGCCGCGACTTCTCAATGTCTGGCGGCCATACCATACCCTATAACACTAAGCCGCTATCCATTCATTAACTGTCCTGGAATAGTGCTGCGAAATAATTGGTAACACTTACAGCAAGTGAGTCTGGCTACTTCTCCGACTTCTACCGTAAGAGACTTACATATCAACGCATCTAGACTCAGACACTTGAAATGTGACGAAGTAAAGCCCTTCTGCCGACGCTGGCATAACGACAAAATGACATGCGGCAGATACGCCCCGCCTGAGTCCAAGGGTTCAAAGCTTTTCAAGCGACAAAATCGCACATCAGGAGCTCAAATAGTCGTCCCATCACCGCTTATATCAATGCAGGCGGTCGACCAGCTCTCTCTGTTAACATACCTTGAGACAATATCTCCAACACTTCGTACGCTGTACAGCAAAGTAATTTTCAGCTTCTTCATCTGCCACGAATCTTTGGCTACGTTATGCCTTGCCAATGTCTTACCATTACAATGCCATCAGGTATAGCATGGTTGCCGCCGGAGCGGCTCATCGGTCTATCATGTATGTTCCCTCCAATTGAAACATGCACTACATTTTGATTTGCTGTCTGCTTATCATGACTTGAGAGCAGCTCACTAGTCGCTATGATGAACCCCTGGAACATCTCGCGGCCAGGGATACGATACTTCAATCACTTGAACACTCTGATTCGCCAGAGTCTATTCTGACACAAGGAGTTGTCGAAATGTTCTGTCAAATGGGCCTTGAATCGTCCGGGTTTATGCAGGATCCTACTCTTTCCGGAATCAGAATTTAGTGTCGTGAGGTGGGCAAAAATGGCGTGAACGAGACGTCGCTATTTGGGACTCTCGACGAGGCCTGATATTCGCTGCACCAGCTGAGATTTCTCCATGATTTCCAATCGTGGGATCCAGATAGGGAAGGTGTTATAAGAATGACAGTGCATTCGGGGATATGCTTCGACAATGGAGTTGGCGTTTCGAAACATTTGCTCAGAGTCAATATCGCACTTTTCCAGTGAGGAGACTTCACCCTTCTACAGTATACTACCACGCCAACAGCACTTACAAATGCTTAAAGCGCACGACAGTGAAGACTTGCAAACTCCAAGTTCCCAACCGTTTGCATCGTTCATAGAGGCTCCGGAGCAGGTGGCAGTACCTCTCATAACGCTGAACCAACCTACTTTTACCCCAGATGGATGTCTCGTATCCGGCCTTTCGACAGCAATGGCGTAGTTGAGATGCATGAGCTGGCGAGGCATCTGGGCCAAACTGATCGCGTGAGTGACTCTGATTCCGAATCTGAATTTGGGGAACTCGATCCGCCGCTTGTCGCGCCGGTGGGAATACCCAAGATGATCGAAGTGCTTGCTCGTCAATCTGTAATCTCGTGAGCCGGGTTAAGGATATGGCGAGATGAAATATTGACGCGGTTAATGACAAACTGCGTAACTTACGGAGTGGGTATATATTTTATCCGGTCATGAGACTACAAAGGCCAGCAACTCATCATACATTTACGTCAGACCTTTCAACCATAGACGCAGAGCCATAAGCACAATGGCATCCTCTACGATTGCGCCAATCAATGTTTTACTAGTCACCAAAACTCAAGGCTACCGCCACGATTGCATACATAGCCTCATCTCAGCCTTTAGTTCGCTTCCATTTTCGGTCAAGGCCACTGAAGATACGACTGCTCTCCTCTCTCTTTCGGAGGTTGACGTTGTTGTTCTCGGCCATAATACCGGCGAGTTCTTGACTGAAGATGAGGTTGGTTCTTTATCAACCTTTGTTGGAAATGGGGGTGGCGTAGTGGGCATTCATGCTGCTACCTGTGGCATGCCGACGAAGGCCAAGTACACCAGCATCCTTGGTGAGGTGTTCAATGGCCATCCCCCACCACAGTGGATTACTCTCGTGCTAGAGAACCCTGACCACTACATCAATAGCCATAAACCTCTCCCGGGACCGAACTCGGCACCATCTTCGGCTTCTCCCTGTCCAACCAATGTAGACTCTGTTCCAGCAACGCATTTTCCGTGGTTTGATGAGGTTTATACGTTTAAATCTCATCCTCGTCTCGCTACAGACCGCACTGTCTTGTTATCAGTCAAGGGAGATGGAACTCACGAGGAGGAATCGGGTGGCTTTCCTCTGTCTTGGTTGCAAGCTGCTGGGAAGGGAAGGGTCTATTACACCGCTCTCGGCCATTTTGATGAAGCCTACCAGGATTCGTGGTTTATGGAAAGCATACGTCGAGCTGTTATATGGACTGCTAAAAAGGAGGAACATGCCAAGGAAGATTAAAAAGTCCAAACCTTGTCCTATTCATTGGATGTACTGCATTTGCGACGAATCGGAACCACTTCTAGGGAACACCGCTTTATTCAGTGAATCACAGCGTTGATCGTGCAGACGAAAATATAAACCGATAGGGGCATTCTACTCTCCCCTATTTTTGAATTTGGAGTAGGCAGCTAACAAGCCCTCGAAATCCTCACTGTTCAATGGCATAACGCTTCCATAGCTTGGAATTATTGACAAGCCATAGTTCTGGCAAACTTCTCGATCCGACCTTGCGATGTCAGCTGTCTCAAGCAATAGACACGTCATAGGTGGTGAGGTACCCAGTTTTAGCATACATGATGCGAGCGTAGAGGTGTCTTATTTGTAGCTGTTGATATGGTCGAGAGCTTATCCTCACACGACTTGACTTAGATGCGAGCGTATGCATCAACTTTTTGGTTGAGATTATCTTCAGAGCAGCCCATAAACGCTCTTAAATTTAACGGACTCGCCGATCGCACTCATGGTAACGCGCTTCATGTACCCAGGTCCTGCTCGTTGTTAGAAGGCAACAGGGGTGTCGATGGAGCCAGTGCTCTCCCGAACCTCGCGAGAAAGACATAGTCTCCGAGGCGATATTATTGATATCGCATCCATGGCAATAGGGAGAATCTGTGACCTTTGCGTGATTACATTGGAAAGTGATCTTTGAACTCTTCCAAAAAAGGGCATTGTCCCGATCGCCAGCAAGGGATACGCCTTCTCCATTGTCATGGTCCCCAAGTCCCATAGTAGGCGAACCCGTAGCCGCCCGGGGTGGGTATCTGGGGAATTCCGGGTCGAGCATGGGATAATAGGCTTGGCCCGAGTGCCAGCGGCTGATGAGGAAGCCGCGTTAACAGTTTGCCTAACTCAACGGTTACCAGATATCCAATGTTTTGGTGTTATAGATGGACACTCGTAGGTATTTTTATCTGCCCAGATTCTTTGCATTTGTTTGCATCTTACAGTAGTTAATGGCGGTCTCAGCAAGCGATCCAATCGAGAGGCGCGGGGAGAAGATATTCCGGCGGCGGTTTCCCAAACTGGAAAGATATGCATTGACGGGCGCTCAAACTGCAGTTCACTCCTAAGAATTGTCGTGGCAGGTTATGCCAAGCAGCCAAGGTGTGATGAGGGAAAATAGGTGCGAGGGAACCTTTCTATATCCCTTCCCCTGACGAGCCCAGTCGGGACAGCTTCCGGACGCGCAATAGCGAACGCGACGTGACGCGGCGCGTTTTGATGCTCGTTTCCTCTCAACAAAACACTGCATATTCACTTGGTTTGGCCGCCAGACAATTGCTGCGTGCTACTACGTAGTAGATACCTCAGGTCTCTTTGCAAGCATGGCTTGGTATGTTTTATAGAGTGGATGCCCAAGTCCCATATTATGCCTGACTTGTCGTCACAATAAGGTGACGCGGGTGACGGTGTAACCTCCGCTTCACAAAAGTCGGGCACGCGTATGACGCCAAGCAATGCTTCGACAGGTGCAGTAATACGTCCACGGAGCGTCGCTTTTCGTCAGAGACAAACACTGGAGAACCCCGAAGATCAAGGACCATCAACCCACCGGGAGACCCAATTTGGCGAACCGAGGAGGGCCTGGCAAACTCCATGGAGAAGGTCTCGATGACCGCAAAACGGGGATGCAGAGGAGGATCAGCATGCTTATTCTGAGCTTATTGCACGTTGCTTGCGCTTCAAGTGACATTATTGTGTATCTACTTGACCCCAGAGTCGGTCTGTAACTTGAAGGGTCTCAGGATTGTGAATTTCCACAATTCACGGGTCCTGTGGAGCGTAACTTCAACCGACATCATCTTCCACGGCCGTTTAAGACATAGATAATTCGTGAGAAGAGCCCTACAAGAAATGGCAATATTTTCATACATGTTATCCTTTTCGTCCTAGCCACAGTAATCGCATACTGAAGTCACATGAAAACAAATTCAACGACCTGCCCAACAATGATCAACTTACCCGATACCACAAGATAGACAGGGATCAGACCCACGCGATTCCCCATGGCGGCAGTCTAAAGCCCCGAGATTGCGGCGAAAGGTATGACGTTGACGCGAGAAGTCAGCCAAAATCTTATCTAAACATTGTCCACAATCGATCCACATGCCACCCACACCTCGGCACTATTCCCCAATTATTCTCGGCGTGGGTTGGTGAGGGGAAAGAGTTGGAGTAAATCCATGCAGGGAGAGTGTTTAATGTTTAATGGCTATTCTCGGGTTTTGAGCGAGCGAGGTATTTGTTTTGCTGTCAAGTATCGTGTAAGCAAGGGGTAGCAGTGGTGTTGGTTTTGGTTGCTTTGCACGCAGATACCGGCAGTTGATCTGGACGACCATCTTGTATCGGGGTTGCTAGCAGCCAAAGTCATCTCTCGCATCAGCGGTAAACCACGGCGTCATTCTCCAGCTCTGGTCGTACCATGTACAGCAGCTGGAGTGGCCTAGTCATGTAGATGCGGCTGCAAGGATAAAAGAACCGAGAAATGGGGCATCTTGATTCAAGGGTCTCGTTCCCTTTTAGGAGATTGGTGAAGATCGCGGAGCGCTATGACGTATCAGTGTCGCCAACCCCGGGTGATGTTTAAACCAACGGGGACGTCATTACCCATATTTAAAAATTTTCAGCCATTTCCTTAGCCTCTATCAAACCAAACTGAGTTGATTCTCACATCCTTCTTTTTCGTCGCCCCAATCTTTCTACCGTTTGTTACGTCATGCGGGTCCCTGGGCTAGCCTTCTTCCGTTGTTCGTCTTCTGTTTTCTTTGCCGGGTGACGGTTGTTGGTGTTGGTTTCGGGCATAGGGCAGCAGAACTCTTCGAGGTTGTGGCCGGCAGAGGCTGGATGACGCTGTCTACACGTGCGTTTATCTAAGGTTATCTTTGAAGGACCCCTTTTCTCCTCATACTCCAAGTTCTCGTGCCAAGTTTCGAGTCATTCCCCAACCCCAACCCTGAAAATTGGGCTGCTTATCAGTCCCACTATGCTGTGACATAAAAACATCGGGTCGGTGGGTTGCGTTTTCCTAGCAGCTCCACGCCGACTCCAGATTTGACTTGGCATTCTTGCGGATTGTCTTTATAAAGATTCTGAACCTCCCGTGCTTTGACTTGCGGATTAAAGAGCATCAGCACCAAGAATCATAGAAGAGTTGTCCTTTTAAGCATCAGTCACTATGGTTCACGTCGACAACGAGGCTGGAGTGCCTCACTACTGGGGCAAGACCGGCAAGGGTCTCCAGAAGCTCATCACCATCGTCGCAACAACAGACTTTCTCCTTTTCGGTTATGGTAAGTCGAGATTCTGGGGTAACTGCAACTCGGACCAGAAGCTGACCATGTGTTTCACATCGCAGATCAAGGTGTCATGTCCGGTATCATCTCCGCACCCGCTTTCCTGAGAGATTTCCCCCAAGTTGAGGACGAAACATACGAAGGTTTCGTCGTGTCCATCTACGCTGTCGGCTGCTTCCTCGGTGCCCTGTTCATCCTCAACTTTGGTGACCGCCTCGGTCGTCGCAAGTCCATCTTCCTCGGTGCCTTCATCATGATCATCGGTGTCATTATCCAGATCACATCTGTTCCTCCTTCCGGCGGTGCTACCGCTCAATTCATCATTGGCAGATGTATCACAGGTATTGGAAACGGAAGTAAGTTGCTCTCTTGAACCTCCACTTGTTGCCCCTGTCACTAACAACCTGCTGCAGTCAACACCTCGACTATTCCCACCTACCAGGCCGAGTGCAGTGAATCTCACAACCGCGGCAAGCTCATCTGCATCGAGGGCGGCAATGTGGCTATCGGAACGTTGATCGCTTACTGGATCGACTATGGTTGCACCTACGGTCCTGACGCCTTCGTCTGGCGATTCCCCATCGCTTTCCAGTGTGTCTTCGCCAGTATTGTTCTCGTCATGATGATGAAGCTGCCCGAGTCTCCTCGATGGCTCATGACCCACGGCCGTACCGAAGAAGCAGCAACTATCTTGGCTGGTCTCAACGGTAAGCCTCGTGACTCTCCCGAGGTCACCACTCAGATCGCCACCATCGAGAAGGCCATCTCCGCGGCTGGCCACAAGGGTGGCAAGACACCCTTCTCTGCTCTGTTCACTGGAGGAAAGACTCAGCACTTCCGACGCCTCATTCTTGGTGCCTCTTCTCAAATGATGCAGCAGCTTTCTGGCTGCAACGCTGTTATCTACTACTTCCCTATTCTGTTCCAGAAGTCCATCGGTACCGACCACAACATGGCTCTCTTGCTTGGCGGTGTCAACATGATCATCTACTCCATCTTTGCCACCACCTCTTGGTTCGCGGTTGAGCGCGTCGGTCGCCGCAAGCTCTTCCTCATTGGTACCGTTGGCCAGTGCGCGTCCATGATTCTTTCATTCGGTGCTCTCATCCCCGGTACTGCCTCGGCTTCCAAGGGTGCCGCCGTCGGTCTCTTCACCTACATCGCCTTCTTCGGTGCCACCTGGTTGCCTCTCCCCTGGTTGTACCCCGCCGAGATCAACCCTCTCAAGACCCGCGCGAAGGCCAATGCCACTTCCACCGTTTCGAACTGGCTGTGGAATTTCTTCATTGTCATGATCACTCCTGTCATGATCCACGGTACTGGTACCAACGGCTGGGGTACCTACGCTTTCTTTGCCGCTATGAACGCCGTCTTCTTCCCCATCATCTACTTCTTCTACCCCGAGACTTCTGGTCGCTCCCTCGAGGAGATTGATCTGATCTTCGCCAAGGGCTACACTGAGAAGATGAGCTACGTGACAGCTGCCAAGCAGTTGCCTCGCATGGAGGACCACGAGGTGCACGAGAAAGCCCGTGAGTATGGTTTCACCAGCGATGAGGAGGGCAAGGTTGACCACGCTGAGCGAGACAACGGCGTTGTTGTCTAAGGTCGAACTGGAATTCGACGCGCAAGGACTCAGCTTGCTGAGGCTTTGCACAAACTTACGATTTAACGGATCTTTAAAAGCTACTTTTTTTTAGTAGCTATGAGCGTTTAGATACCACGGGAACTCTAGTAGTCTACCCGACCAATACACAACTTTTTCATGAGCTATTATTACCTCGTAGCATTGATTTAATGTGAATTCGATTAACAGTAGCGAGACTTGAATTTACCGAACTCCAGTCGTAGCGGGTGGAAGTGCCCTGTCATAGCATTCTTGTTTATTACGTCGGGAACATAAAGCACCTTGATCCAGTGAACGCTATACTCAGCCGTCCAGCCATATATGAAGAGCCCGACTGGAGTAATGGGACCTAGCCATTTCATAAGAATAAGACGGTCCTCGGGCCTGGGAGCTGCAGGTCGGCCACCGTTGTCATGTTTCTTCTCTAAGAGCTTGTCGCTGAGAACAGAAAACAGAGAACATAAGCAATCCCAGAACTATGCCTGTTCCCAGTCCAAGATAGGCTAGACCGACGATGCCTGGAGTAAATCCATAGGCGTCCTGGAAGACGAGGGGGGGGG
>JAALXI010000136.1:98854-117610 GCA_012977755.1 Fusarium nurragi | reverse complement strand
GGACGTCGCCGATGGCAGCGGCAGTGGGCTCGAAGGCGCCGCCGCTGGGGACCTCGTAGGTAGGAACAGGAACCTCGGTTTCCTCGCAGTCCTCGTCGTTCTCGTCAACGGGGATCTTGGTGGGGTCGACGGAGGTGCCGTTGCTGGGGACGGCGTAGGAAGGGAAGGGAGTCTCCTCGCAGTCATCATCATCGTCGATCTCGGTGGCAAGGGCAGTGCGGGTAGCCATAGTGGTTGCGGGGGCAGTGTTGTTCATGAAGGTGGTGGTAGGGTACTCAGTCTCCTCCTCGTCGTCGCAGTCAGTGTAGGCGGGCTTGGTCTTGGTCTGGAGAGTGGTGGGAGCGGGTGCGGCGGTGGTCTCAACGGGAGCAGCAGAGCTGGTGACGGGGGCTCCAGTGGCAGCAGCGGCGAGGAGGCTGGAGACACTGGTCCATGCGGGCTTCTTCTCGTAGTCGTCGCTGTAGAGAAGAGCCTCGCCGGTGCCCGGAAAGACACCGGGAATCCAGCTGTACTTATCAGTGATACCCCAGACGGTAACGCCAACACAGCCCTCAACATCGAGACAAGATCCAACAACGTTAGCGTATTCGTCACCCTGCTCCTTCTGCTGAGCAGCAGTGGCGGGAACGGACCCGTGGCGGATGTCGAGCTCGGTGTAGGCAACCTCAACATCAAGAGCAGTGAAGCGCTTGAGCATAGTAACGAGCTCGGAGCGAGAGGGAGTCTCACCGACGACGAGATGTCCCTGGAAACCAACACCGTCAATGGGAGCACCAGCCTCCTGGATGATCTTGACAAGCTCGATAGCACGGTCGGTCTTCTTGCCGTTCTGCTCCAGGTTGTAGTCGTTGTAGTACCTGTGAATGTTAGACACATAGTAACGTATATGGTGAATGAAACTTACAGCTTGGCGTCGGGGTCAGCCTTCCTGGCGGCGTTGAAGGAGATGGCAAGGTAGTCGGTTCCGAGGGTCTGGTAGAAGACACTGTCTCTCCACTCTCCACTGTCGTCGATGGCCTCGTTAACTACATCCCAGGCGTAGCAGTCACCCTTGTAGTGCTCAACAACGTTGGCGATGTGAGCCTCAATGATCTCAGTAAGCTCACTAGCAGAGAACTTCCCGGCGGAAACTAGACTCGTTAAAACAACACCCTCTAACGCGTCGGAAACCACAACTCACCCCAGTTGGGCAGCTGGCTGTGCCAAGTGAGAGCGTGGCATCGCAGAACCTGCTTGTTCTTCTTGGCAAGATCAGGAACAACATCGGCAGTGGTGTAAGTGAACTCGTCCCGCCTGGGCTCGACAGTCTCCCACTTCTGGCCGTTCTCGGGGACCAGTTGGCCAAACTCCTCGATGTTGTTGGCGAGCTTTTGGTAAGGAGCGTCGCTCAGGTACCCGTTGTCGACGGCGCTGCCGAAGTACTTGAGTCCAGCGGCCTGCGCCAGGCTGTGAAGCTGGGCCGAGACGGGGCTCGAGGCCAAGAGTCCGAGGATGGCTGACTTGTGCATTTTCGATGATCTAAAATGAGTGGATATGTTATAAAAAAACAAACAAACGAATGTATCTTGTTTATTCACTTCAAGTAAAAGAATGGAAGAGAAGAGGTAGAAAAGAAGGATCACCGCTGGCGTGTCTGAATAGCGGAAGAGCTGTTATTGACAGCGGGTCAGCCATCATGATATACATGACAGTGTAACCTTGATCGATTAAGCTCATGTCTTAAATCGTCCCATGAGTACCCGAAAGCTTCGTCCCCTTGATCTAACGGCTAAATTAATTCCGTCAGTGGCAGTCCCTTGTTGCATCTCCGCCTCGTCTCAGGTCTGTGACAAGGGTGCTTGTCCTTGTCGGGCCAGGGACCGAAACCGGTAATCAACGATCAGAAGGAGTTTATCGGTGACAGCCGCCCTGTAAGATCGTCCCAGGTTGTGCTGATAGCTCGGGTAAATTGGCAGATGTGTTGGGTTGTTCGGCAACGTCAGCTGGTTCCTTGCAGGTGGAGCTCTGATCGTTGGAGTCCTCGTTATTAAGTTGTATTAGTTCAGGAACGGGCGACGGGGTAAAAGGCGACGCGGCGGTTAAATATGCACATGCAGAGGAGTCATCACCAGCATTTACAAGCGAGGGCTACTACCTTGGACCGCTGTGGTTGTCTCATGTCGCGTCCCTGACCAGCTCAATTCCAGAGTTATCTCGATCACTGGTTGAGATACGACCTACCTCTTTCCACGTTTCAAATACCCGAACTAGTATTTATTCAGTAGGGTATCTCATTGTAGGAGCAAGTGGAATGTAATGAGGACGAGTTCAGGGGAGTTTTGAGGGAAGCGATCCCATGCAGCGTACCTTGGGACAGCTCATGATCTTAGACCCCTTGCAATGATTAAACACATCCACGGATACCTCAAGAGATATACTTGGCGACTGACATACCCAGCCAAGACAATTACTACTTAGGCTTGTCAAGGGTCTCCATAAGACCCATGGGTGGATGTCTGCGCGAGGATATTCGGCCTTCAGTTGCTTGGCAGTGGCCAAGCTCTGGTTGTTATATGAACCCTTCAATACTTTTATCTAGACGACACCCCAAGCCAAATAGCGAATTTCAGAAGCATTTGAGTGTGACTTTTCCTCGAAATCTGTCCAATACAACTATGCTTAATCGTCAATGAATGGTGTATATGTCATGCACCTCGCCATATTGAGTTGCCCTTTTGGGGCTGCCACAACTCCACAGCCCCAGTATTTAGGGATCTGACTTCACTCAACTTTATTATATCAACATCGTATACCGTATTTCATCATCATCCTCCTCATTCACGCCCATTTCCTTGCAACCACAAACCTTCCACTTCTCCAGCATCATACCATCATATGCCAGTACACAAGCATCTGGCCATGGCCTCCCACACTCCCCTAGCCGCTAACCCATCCCTGAGGCTGACACCGCATCCGGAGAAGCCGAGTCTCTCAACACGTCACAGTGAAGAGGAGTGGGAAGTCATGCATCCCATCATCGAGCGCTTGTACGTTCGGGAGCGGAAGAAACTTCGTAATGTCATGGAGATCATGGAGGAGAGGCACAATTTCAAGGCAACGTATGGCGTCCGTTAGGGCCGGTGCGGTGTTTGATAATCTTACATGGCATAGGATCCAGATGTACAAGAAACGATTTACAAAGTGGGGTTTCTACAAGAACAGACCGAGGAATACATCCAGCTCACTGCAGAGTCAGGAACGCCATGCTGTCACATACACCACGCTATGTCGTAACCAGTCGATGCCTGTCTCTCCCAAGTCAGGTCCGTCGGAAGCAGCAAGTCTTGCATTCTTGACAAGCATACATGACTGGAGCACTTCATTCTACGAATCAGTCACTCAAGGACTCAACACACAGGATAACCAAGTGATACCACCATCCCGCGGCAAGTCCAGCCGTTACGATCCAGAGCAACTAAGTTTTGCCTTCCGAACTATCCTAGAGCTGATCAAACACGAGAAGGGTCTTCTCGCCGGCCGCTTAACCCGCCGGGCTTTTCTCGACGTCGAAGCGATGCTGCACATCGAAGGCCCCTTATTTATCTGGAACGTTCTGGAAATCATGCATCATATGGTTCGTTTTAGCCAGGCTCAGATTCTTGGCATGCTTTTGATGCAGTTGATTGAGCTGGCGAGTAATGTCCACGATGGCACGCACCCTGCTATCAAGATGCTTCAGAATCTGCAGATGGCGGTGCAGGCGTGGCAGAAGGACTTGGCGTTGACGCATATACCGCTGCTCGAACAAGCCTGGAGTTTGAACGCCGATATCATCTTCAGCAATCGCGATTCGAGGCTTTTGCTCATGTATTATCGCCTAGTCTGGGACTCGTCGTGTGTCAGACTCCGTCTGGAACAGCTCGATGAAATAGATACGTGGTTCTCAGCGGTGGGAAACAAGTTTCCATTCGAAGACTCCTTATTCCAAGAGATTGTTCTATCGAGCAATCCCTTACCCACGCTTGCAGAGGATGAGATACCTCCACCCAAAAACTACAAGTTCATCAAAGACACTTCCCTCTCGGCGATACAGCATCGATGTACAATGGGTTTCACCGAACCCACCACGTCAGCCGCAGTACGTCTGGCCCTATTAAAAAGCCGAATTCTAGAAGAGATCGAAGACCGCTCCAATGGCGGGAGCCCATCGCAGCCGCACCAGTACCACATCGATAGGTTCCAAGCCCGGGTTACCGCATATCTCCTAAAGGTTCTCGTCAACGTGGATCTGGAACTTGGCTTTGACGTCGACATTGCGACGGCTAGAATGCGGGACGTAATTGCCATGCGCGAGTTTGGATACTCAACCACGGCACCGCAGGTAATACATGACATGTGGCAGCTTGAGGCCTTTTTGCGACAGGGAGGACATGAGTCTGAGGCGGCTGCCATACATAAAGAGACGTATAAAAGGCTTGAGGAGTATGTGGATCAGGTCCCTATAGATGAGATCTGATTGACATGCTGGGCGAGTGATGAATTACGAATCTATGCTTTCTTCAAGGCTTAAAAAACGCCTGGCAAAAGGTTTCCCCTGGCTAGTAAGCGTCGTTGTAGGTACCATTGAGAACAAGCCAGTGACTCATGATGATCTTAGGATAAAACTCATGTAGCTTTATCTTAAGACTCATGAATTTAGAAGTATTAGTCTCGAGTTTAATAGAAGTATTCGGGATCTGTATCACACCCGGCTCTATGCAATGCCACCAATGCAACTCAAAATGCCCTTACAAATACAATCGCGCCATGATATCTTCAAAAATCGCGACCCAGCCGCTCCTCGTCGTCCTCAGTTAACTCATATGCTGGCCGAAAAGTCTCTCCGTTGTGCCCTTGCTTCTTCAGGTGAGGGTTCGGATGTGTGTCTTTTTTCCCGCCCAGACTCGTGTAGCCCTGATCGTACAGAGGACAGTACTCAATGCCCAAATGTCGAATAAACTGGTCATGTTAGTCTGTTTAGCGCATTTGATCGTGGTTAACTCACAGCCCAGATTTGAACTATTCACATCATCGTTAGCTATTGTTCATTCCACGGCCCCGTACGGGGACCATCAAGACAACGGAACGTACCATAATGCCAGTCAATGACAGGATGTATTCTCATAAACGACGGCCAGCCAGCGTCCGTCGGGTCGAAGAAGGTCAAGTTCTCGCCATGCGGATCCGTCCTTCTTGTGCCTACAAACACGGCCTTGATACTCGGTCGCTCTTGAAGGTATATTTCGAGCCCCTTCTTCATCGGTAACACATATCGGGCAACTTCGAGACAGTACTCGGCGCTGGATGTCTCGACGAACTCGTCGACTTCGGGGAAGGGATGCGAGGCGACGATGTAGACGCATTGGAGCTTCTCGGGGGGTGTGATTGAGGTTCCGTTGGTGGTTATGTCGGGGTTTGAGTAGTAAAGGCGGCCCATGCGAGCGAGGATCACGATGAGTAGCACGAGGCCTGGAGAGGTCAGTAAGCTGTCCATAGGTTCCGTGGACGTCATAGAGGTAAGATCCAAAGCAAGCAGCTCGAAAGGTCTTCAATCTCCCATAGAATAGTACTCACAGTCCTTTCCTCCATTATATGATAAGGATAATTGTTCGGGCCTGCGCGGGTCAGCACCTGTTGTACACCAGCAACCCAACAGACGCACCTGTATCTCAGTAGCGCCTCATCCACAACCTCCATCGACTTGCGAACCTGGTCTTGCACATCGCGCAGTATCTGTGTATCTTGTTCCTCGGCAATAAACGCTTCGACCTTGTCCCTGAGCTCGAGACACTTGTCGCGCAAGGAGCGGGGTGGCGGGGTCGATATCATGATGGCTCTAAGATGCCTCGGATGTAAGAGAAATCGGGACCTCGCCTGTCGTTAAAGTTTAAAGTCGTGTGGGAGTATGCGCTTGAGGCGAACGAGTAGAAGGAATTGGATTTGGAGGATTTCCTGTGCTGGGGGCTTGAGTTAACAGCTCCGGTTTCGCCGTAGGCGATATGTACAGTTGACACTTGACGGGCGGACAGCCGAACAGCTTACAATCACGTGCAATTACCTTCCGCGGTTCAAAGATGGCGTCACGTGAGAACAATGGAGATAACCTGGTGATTCAGAAGAAAGAACCCCTTTATCACGGAGTGAACACTTAAATCAGCATATGAAAAATAAGACGAAAATAAAGCGACGAACTCAAGTGGTGTTATTATACATGAATTTAGATGAAAGGGAGAAAAGTGAAAAACACCAAGCACCAAACACGAAACACCAAACCATTGAGTCTACCCAAAATCCCAGATCCTATATCCCAGGCCAGGTGCAGTCCATGGGTTTAAATCAGCCAACTCTCTGCTCCGTTCCGTCGGACAATGTTTGACTTACTCACTCCACCAAGATACAAGCTTGACTTCCACAGTCTCACGAGTGTGAATGTAGTGACTAAACCCCCCATCGGTTAGAAGGATTTGGGAGTTGTCTAGCACCTTTTCTGGGCAAAGCTCATAATAGATGCGATCTCGGGTTCGAAAAGTAAAGGGTGTCTTACCTTTACACTTTTGCGCAGCATAATGCCACTTAGAAACTGAACGCCGTTTCAAACAGTCGCCTCCTGAGCGTCTGTACATGCGCAAGTCGGAAGGCCCCGTCATTACAAAAAGGTCTTTAGGGTCCAGGCGGATGAAGAGTGTGTGCAGGTTAGTAAATACAACCATGATGCGTTCAACCACCAGGTCAAAGCGATGGGAAAACCCGATCGACTTGTATGGGATGGCGATCTGCTTGATTGCTTCTAGACCGCGGTACGGATTAGCTGGGAGAGAGACCGGGTGATTGGCCCATTCGACTATGAGGAAAGGCAACGGCTTAGAGTCTCGAAGCCATTCGTCGATGAGGAGGAGGTCATTTTCTCCATCAATAACAACCACTGGCTCGCCATCGGATCCAGGAGCTTCTCCGCGTAACTCGGACAGGCTGCCTTCATTGTAGTCGACCGTCATGCTGCAAGGAACGTCAGGCTTAAATGCCTTCCAGCCGTGTACAACCTCATTACGAGACTCACGGCACGCCAATGTCAGAGATGCTGCCCTTCCATGTGCATTGCTGATGTTGGTAGGTGCAGGGTAGGATCGATCATAATAGCCTGGAGAAAGGTGCTGAAGGGTTGCCTGCTGTGTTTGTGCGTCACGGGGGAGGACAACGTTCGCAAAGTATGCTCGCGGAGTGTCAGTACCAAGAGCAAGTGCCCAGATGTGGCGGCGGATTTCTACAGGAAGTTCGGAGAACTTGTCGAAAGTTTGAAGATCAGTCATTGTGTCGTTGGGCTGGTACCGATGGAACCAAAGGGATATCTCAGCATTCGTAGTCGGATACCCCCCTCAAAGGAGATCTGCGAATATATTGAATAAAAAGAAGAGATGAATTATAGCCTTAAATCTCGTTGGTTATATACTGCCCCATTTTTGGTGTGTGCAGTCTGTTGATGTTTGGTGTTCTCATGAACGGGTGAACAGACAGGAAGTTCAGACTTAGAGGTCTTAACATCTACCCCATTGTCTCAGCACTCAAGGAATTATTTAACCCGCAATGGCCAGAGACTGAATTGAAGTTCTGACAGATTTCATACGAACTCAGGGTCGAGCTCTAACTCAAGATGGCTGAACAATCTCCTCGGTGCTGTCAGCTGGATGTGATCACAACTTATGTCTCATGCGTTCAGACAAGTGCAGGGTGATCAGACCTGCCTCAAATCTTATCCGAGTTGGTTCACTGTTCGTGCTTAGACTACAATACCCATCCTAAGTGTGGACTCTTACAGAATTCTGATATGTATTACCCTGAGTTTAAACCAAGGACTTCTAAGTTCAACTATGTTGCCTGGTCATCAGGATAGTTTATATGTATAAGCACGTAGGTTCAATGCTCTTTTCCCCTCTTTTCTAACTCATAGTAAGAGTGTATGTGTCTACAAGGCAAAAACCTTATTGCAGATGGTTTGCAGCCATACATACACAACGCGAAGAGCGGGCACTCGAGTGACATTGGCAGAGCTCCGTTACTACTCCAGAACTCCCACATATACCACGAGTGATCAGTCTCTCCAGTCTTTCCTTTTACCCAAGCCTTACTGGCTTCAGATGAATGCCTGTCCGTAAGAGTGATGCTCACTGTGGTAAAGAGGAGGGCACTGCGCACTACTGCAATGCTACCCCTGGTACTTTTGGGGCAAAAGGAAGCTCGTTGTTTGCAAAGCCAAAACTTTCTAACGTACACTCATTCACTCGCTCAGTCTTAGCTTCTCCCTAGTCTTCCATCCCTCCTCTGCTCTCAGGCCCTACTCTTCCTCCACACTTCATCCTTCCTGGCATCATAACACAACACAACCTTATCCTTTCTATCACAACATCTATATTACGATCTGCATCATCTGGATTCCCATCATCGTCATCCCCACCACTACGACTCCCATCTTTACCTATCATGATGGACTTCTCAACGGAAGAACTGCACGACTTTTCGCTCGGCCTGTACACCATAGGCGCAGCGTCGAAAATTGCCGTCGCTGAATACGACGAGTTCAGATACTACCATCTTTACGCCGAGTTCCGATTATTTATCCACAGACTTTCCGGAATGAAGGGACTCTCCCTGACTGGAAAATATATTCGTGTGCAGGAATGGGCCATCAACGCCGTGGGTGAGATACTGCAGGCCGAGGTTAGTATATCTTCTGGGGAGTGAAAGGCCAATACTAACTCTTAGATAAAGCAAAAGAAGGCTTCTCTGCTCATTGAGATGGAATGCGAGCGCCAGAACGCTGCCATGGTAGCAAAGGAGCAGGCCGCTTTGAATACACATGACGATGACCTTGACGCTGGTTCTTCTTCTACTTCTCTCCTAGATGTCTTCGTCTATGGTCCGAAGTTCGCGGGCAATGACCTCATCGCGTTTTGAACATAGTCTCGCAAGGAGTATCTCGATGTCTGGCGCTTGTAAGATTATTCCTGTGACATTGGGATATGGACGCGAGGCTGGTCGGTGGTTTACTTCATTTTGAGAGTTGTCCCTATTGTTTGAGTAAGCATGGGAGAGTACTCTGGATGGGACATGACATGAGTGTGCTGTAAATAACATTTATGAACTTGTACAGCACATTAAGCGTGTTATAAGCTTGTGGGATCATGTGGGATTGTCTTTTGCATGTGCATGACCTGGTGGCATATAGAATGTCTTTTGCATAACCTCTCCATTACTCTGACCCCTGATAGGGTTCTGCTATCCTGCTCGCGAACATGCTACCGAGACCTCATGCGCAGCAATCGTACAGCTACTGATATTGTGCCCGTGTTCAGTCTAGAAACTCCTCTATAGCGCATAACTGCTTTATCTTTGTTTTTCTTCTTCTCTTTCAACGCTCGCGCTGCCCGTTGCAGATTCGTCTTTCGTTGTTGTGACGGATCCTCGATCATTATGTATCGTGGAACGTTGTGCAGGGGAGGACCAGTGAATCCCAACAGTTGCTCAACACCTCTGAGCGTCGTGGGGAGTTTGAGACCCCTTACCGCTTCCAAGTTCTCTGCCGTCGTTGACATCTCCAGGGATTCAACCAGTTTGCCGAGTACGATTGCCATTAAGGGGTCATCAGATCACCCCCTTTGAAAACTGGCCCAGCCTCAGCCTTGGGCTCAACGATGGGCTCAGCTTCCTTTCACTAGCAGCATCATCTTTGTCTTCCTCCGGGCGCTATGGGATTGATTTGACTATGAAGGTCGAGTGCTGATGTATCATAGGATTTGAAGATGTTTGGTGAGTGAATTTAGAAGTTTAAAAGCTGGGGCACTGCGTTCTGCGTACTTGACTTCTGACTTTTCATCAGAAATGCCATAGAGGACAGTGCTTGCGCAGGTTTTTGCAAGCTTCAGACCTCTTATCCTTGCATCATCACTGCCAGCAGAGAGTTGGAAAAGCAAGCGTGATGGGGCAGGGTATAAAGAAGCTAATTGGTAATTTTATGGTTAACTACTGAGCAATACTACTGTATCTGGGTTCTACTCGTTGATCTAGGTGTGTATTCAGAAACTTACATTTGAACATGATTACAGTTCTACCAAATCCCGATTCGGAGATAGGATCATGCGAACATAGACTTTCGATATATGCGCTCATATCCCCTCCAGAAAGTATGGAATGTGGTTCACAGAAGCACGAGTCACTTAACAGCCTGTTGAGGAGGGTACAGCGAAATCGTCTGGCATCTAACTTTTTGGGAGCATCGGTAGCTGCAGAGGATAAAGATTTCGCCCTAGACTGTTGCCGAGTCTGTGAAGTGAGATACTTTAATGCCGAGAAAGAAAGTATTGTTTTATCGGAAGCTCATGGTAGGCTTAGAGCTATAGGAGACACATTAGGATAGAAGATTGGCCAACATGATGTTCTGTAGAAACCTGAGATTTTGCTGTGGGTATTTCTGTTCGTTCAGTACATGGACAGCTCTACAGAAACGAGGTACTGGGAAGATGTATACTCGGATGTGATGCGACTTACGAAGTTATGGTAAGAGATACTCTGTGAATAGACACTCATGAATCTCGCAAGCCCTTTTGTCAACCATCCCCAAGCCTTCATTTGCCTTGGCGCGAAGTGGCTAGTCATAGCACGCACGCATTTTCCAGCAGCAACTAGTCGTATCTGGTCCCCAGCACACGGGCGTCTTGTCTTAAAGGTCACTTACCTTCAGAAAGGATGCCTGGGGGTGACGGGAAACTCCACAACCTTATCGAGACCATATTAGCCAGATTTGTGATATCAATTGACCAAAGCAATGAGCCATTACATGAGAATATTCTCAAGTGAATTGAAAAGGGATTTACTGGTACAGATCATGACTGAAGTACATGCGGGGCCTGTTGTTTCGAGAGAGAAACAACCAGCTGGCTGGAAAACAGTAAGAGTACCCCTCCCGAGTTAAATTGTGGGACATCTCTTGTATAAGACAGACTCTTCAACGTCTTATGGTTGATAAAGAGTAGTGCGGTCTGGCTATGAGAGACCGATTTGTAGCGAAGTATGCTGGTAGTTTCCATTATAAACAAGGCAGGCGAGAGTGTGATCCAGGCAGGGAGGGTGCAGTACCCAGTCTAAGAATATATTACTAAAAAGTAGTGAATATTTTATCAATATCTTAGGCAACGTGACGGAGTGGTTAACGTGCTTGCCTCGAAGCGACGAAAGCAAGTTCCTTCGGGAGCGCAGGTTCGAATCCTGCCGTTGTCGATATTTTTGCTCCTTTGACATCCTGATCTGTACCTGACGTTGCCTTTAACGGTTATGGTGCTCGACTCTTCCCGCCGGACTGATGAGACTAATATGCAGCATAATGCCAATTGTTACCGTGATGGCTACCACTGAGAAGGCTAATAAGCAGCACGGTTACGGCCAGATCAATTGGCGCATCATTCTTCCCCTCTCGCAGTATTTGTTCTTTCTCGTCTTCGTGTGACGACTTTCCTCGCCATCTCACAACGTGTGTTGCTGTAATGGCTTCTGATAGTGAGGCCAATATTCAGCATAGGTAATGCCAGTAAGGAGGATAGTTTTCAGAAGAATTAACGGGAAGACATGCGACTGAACTTTTGGGACGGGTTTTCTGTTAAGTTATCAGAGTGTGGAAGGGTATCTTTGATGTCAAGACTTCCGACGCACTTAAATGATCGATTGAAAACTGACGCAGTTTAAGCCTACTTTCCTGGGTTGGTCTTGGTTGCGTAGCAGAAGAGTGCCAGGGTGTAACTCTTCCTAGGACCGACACTCGCACCTTCATGGCTAATTGTTGCGATAGAATATAACAATGTAACGTTCGGGATCCAGAGCCGCCTCGCACGCAGGCCTTTTTTCAGTCTAGTGCCGACAGTGGACTCCGCGAGATAGACAGCTGTTAGAAGCATTCAATTGGAATATATTCCATTCCGTTGCGGGGTTGCGTTGCGTTGCGGCTTTCATCGCTTCGCACTCATTGAGTTGGTGATATCGGTTGTGGAGTTTTGGTGACCCCCGCCCGGGAATAACAGCATTGCCCGATCAGACTATCTCGGTGGCGTGTAAAGACGCTCAATGGTAAGCTTAAAGCCTTAGTTATATTGCGCTCGAAGGTGAGGTAGCTTCATTGGCCTCGAGGCAAAGTCGACCTGCAGTAGCGCGCGACATATTTGCACGGCAGCGATGTCCCATTATCGCCATATCCCACGTGCATCCCCCCCAAACCGCCCCCAACATCTACACTCACCATGCACGTGCAGCACATGGGCTTCGCCGTTGGATCTACCCGACTAGACAAACGGGCCGGGATAGGGATCCGTTTCTCTGGGCACCGATTAGGATCTCCATTTCCGTCACCGAAGCCGCGGGGTGGACGAGGCTCACGCGAGTGATGTACTGTCTTGGCTTTTTGATGGTTCAAGCTTAAAAGGCACCCGGATCGTGAATGTAACTTTAACTCTACCTCTCTACAGCTGTTTCATTCTCTGGTCTTTTGCACAATGGTTGCCACGTCTTCACTTGTTCAGCTGGCTTTGTTGCCTGCTCAAATTATTGGCTCTTCGCTTTCCCCCCAGGCTAAATCCTTCGACTATGATTCTCTTACTCTTCGGGAAGTTGGCGCTCGCAACACCCTTGTAAGTCATACATCATGTTCAACAGGATGTTTTATTGACATGCTCAGGACTGGCGTATGTGGTTAGAGAAAGATGGCCAGCCTATCTCCTTCTGGCACGATGTTCCCCTGTACCCTGAAAAGGGCAACAACCGCATTGTGAGCTATGTTGTCGAGATCCCTCGATGGACTGACGGCAAGATCGAGACCCGTCGCGACGAGCCTCTCAGTACGAACTCACTCTCAAACCGCCCTCCATAGCTAACAAACACCAGACCCCATCTTCCACGATGACAAGAAGGACAAGCCTCGTTTCGTCGAGAGTGTCTGGCCGCACAAGTCGTACCCGTTCCACTACGGATCCATCCCTCAGACTTGGGAGAGCCCCAACTTTGACCATGACCTCACTGGATTTCCTGGCGATAATGATCCCATTGACCTATTCGATATCACCGAGGCGTGAGTAAACAGCTATGTGTTGTGCCATCAGATCTGACGTATGTACAGCCCATCGCACGTTGGCCAGGTCAAGTCTGTCAAGGTTCTAGGTGGACTTGCCCTTGATGATGTGAGTGTAATCCAGGCAAAGACGATATGCAAGCTTACTGACCATTTAAGGGTGGCGAGACTGACTGGAAGGTCATTGCCATTGATACCAAGGATCCCCTCGCTGATCTGGTCGATTGTAAGTCTCATGGTCCAATCTCACCATCTAATCTAACATTTTCAGCCGTCGAGGACCTTGAAAAGTACCGCCCAGGCCTCGCCGAAACGTACTACAACTGGTTCACAGTAAGTCTCCCACTACCCCCCTTTCCATGCTCTTCTAACACCGTCAGTACTACAAGGTTGCCCGTGGCGACGACGTGCTGGAGATTGTAGGCGGAAAGTACCAGAACGCCAAGTTTATGGCCAAGACAATCAAGAGCAGCCACGGCGACTGGGAAGATCTTGTGCGCGGAAAGGTTGACTCTAACGAGATCAATTATAACCAGACCAGCACCAAGAAGTACAAGAGCTACGTCAAGAGCAGGGATGCTACCAAGAAGTTTGGTCTCCCTGCCAAGGCTAATGTTCTTCCCGCTGCTGAGAGACCGGCCAAGTATGATCAGTGGTATTACCTGGACGAGGACTACAAGTTGATCGAGCTTCCCAAGAAATAGAGGATTTAGAGTATGCGCGTTGGCATACCAAAAAGTATTATAGTATACAGCGCGTTCTACCTGCTACTTCAATTAAATTTGACCGTCTCATACGAGCTCTTCGCCCTGATCGCTGGGCCGTATTTGAATAACACCCACGGAACTGGCAACAGCACCAGCGCGATGAATCCGAGGAGGCTACTCGCCCAACCAATGCCCAGCTTCTGATACACTTGATCACAACATTAGCCTGTGTTGCAGTGAAGATAAAGTTGTGAACAAACTTACTCTGGATAGTGAACAATGGAAATACACCCGCGAATCCATACCGCGCAAGACTGTTCGCACTAGCAGCGCTCGCAACAACGCTGCCATGATACGTGTCCGTGATGTACTGAATCGTGCTCACAAAGACACACAGGTTTCCCCACGCAAAGATGGTCATCGCCGCCGCGGGACTCGCCCAGGAAACTTCCGGTCTCGCAGTCCAGGCGAACCAGAACAGGCCGATGGGCAGTCCTATGCTTCCAATCATGGAAGGATACAGACGATGCTCGGGCGGGATCTGGTGAAGCGGGTATTTCGTTGCTTGTTTGCGGTACAACAAGACATCGCAAAGCATGACAGTGACGAGTCCCAGGAGACATCCAATGACGATAGACAAGAAAACGAGACCTGACTCTTCCAGGGAGAACTGATAGACTCGTCCAAAGGTAAACGGCACAGCAGCGAAGAAACTGAACAGAGTTCCAAACTCGGCTGCGACGTATAAACAGATGAATCCGGTGATGGGCTCGAAGAGGAGCATTCGCACAGGTCGAACAACAGCCACGAGAGCGAACATCCTAAGGCGAGCAGCCATCGGCGGCGGCGCATCAATCTTCAATCCCTTCTTCTTGGCCAGTCTTCGCTTTATGACCGGGTGAAACGTCTCATGCGAGAACGCCGCAACGATCATCGCCAGGATGGAAAAGAATATAAGCGTCCACTGCGTCCAGCGCCATCCTTTGCGATTTACCACAAAGGCTCCTATAACCGGCCTAGAAACGTCAGACAAATCACAACGCATGAACTCAGAAAGCTCACCCTAACCCCGGCCCTAGGAACGGCATCAGTATGAACACCGCCGAAACAGGCCCCCTCGTCTTGGGCGTGAAGGTCTCGGCCAGAGTCCCCGGCGCAACAGCAAGAACAGGACCCCAGCACAATCCCGCCATGAAGCGCAGGAAGCACAGCGCTCCGAAGTTATGCACAAAGCCCGCGCCGATAGTAAAGAGCGCGCCCAGGGGAACGCTCGCGGCGTAGATGGCGTAGCGGCCGATGGTTTCTGATAGGGGGCCGCCGATGACAGGGCCAAAGCCCAGAGCAAGGACGTACATTGTCAGAGGGAGGAGGGCGAGGGTACTGCTGATGTTGAACTCTGCCATGAGCTCGTTGCGGGCGGGACTCATGATAGACGTGCCGATGGAGCTGAGTTGTTAGATTGGTAGTTTTGAAAGGGAGTTTACTTACGCCAGTAGAGCTGATGAGGAGAGCATCACGACTTGCAATGCCTTTTTCCACGCTGGCCAGTTGAAGGGATTATGAGGACTGCTATCCCAATCCAAACCATCTGTCTCTTGCTGTTCTTTCGGTCTCGCAGTCTCCAAGTCATTGTCCGTCACAGAGTCACCAAGTGAAACCGCAAGCGCATCGCCCATATCGCCTGTTGTGATGGTCGCCATAATGAAGCCAGTTTGTGGTGTCTCCAATGTCCCGCCGCAAAGCTCTGCTTTATCTACCATTCAAAACTCCGACGGTGTTTCCATTGTTGGTGCGCAGTTGAAGCGGGATAGTGTCCGTCTGGAACATTTATGCGATTTCCCCGGCCGATGCGTGTGATTACTGATCGGTCTTGACAAGCTCTTGGCCAACGCGACATAGCCGCTGCAAACAGCCGGCTTTACGATTAATGATCATGGTCGCAGTCAGTCAGCGGGTATTATTTACTTATTAATTCTGCTGATTATAAAGCTTTGGCTACCACTTCTCCCGTCATGTTGACGTTGGAGACCTCGGCAGTAGAATCACAGCAGCGGGTTTCATTACTTGTATTCTCAGAACTGAGCGACGTAATTCAATTCCTAATCATTGTGGTGCATTGCGCCATAAAGTTATGATGTATCCTCGTCCCTAGGTACAAAGCTTAGACATCAGGTCTACATGATACATCTGGAGAGTGCGTAGCTCTATAAGAATATTACTTTCAAGTCGACGATGGAAGATCTTGGCATTTGCACTATGCTTTAAATCCTATGAGCTCAATACCATGCCAATCATCAATAAATATACGAGGTCTTGCCCCGTCCGTACCCAAGTTGTCACGCATACGCGACATGAAAGACTTCAGCCTCATGAGAGGCAAAGAGACAAACCCATTGGCATATGGGTCTGTTTCAATCAGTTGTGCGCCAGAATAGTGACATTGAACTCCTGTCGATTTTTCAATGATATCTAAACAACCATGTAGAAAGAGATAGATAGTTTGAACGAGGATATGCGCTTTCCTCTAAGACTCTAGAGTCAGTCATAGAGTAGACAGCAGTATCCTGGATTGGGCCCCATGTTGCGCATGTTCAAATCGCCGACAAGGCTATCGAGCATTTCAACGCGATAGCATACGTGCTTCTCTCGCGATATATATATCCGACTAAGAATCGAGCCACTACTCTTCCACTGCACACCTTGAACTGCCACTCATATATGGAGTACATAGGTATTAGATGTAGTCGCTAGCCGAGTTCCAGCTAGAACTATGCAGGGTAACCCGAGCAAAACATCACGCGACTCAAAGATGAACATAAAAACGCATGTTATTCCCTATCATTCATGTACCAAGTCATGCATAGATTTCGCCTTTCTAGTTGACATGCATCGCATTGCAGCTGCAAAAATCCAAATGTCTCCGGTTCAACAGCCGAAGCCTTGTAAACTATAACACTCCCAAAAACACCATGTTGAAGCCCATTTGGAGAAAAGGCATACCTCTCCTGGATGGTATAGTTAAAGTACAGTTATTAAAAAAGATTCAAAGCCGTCCTATCATGTCCGCCTTTTGTAGTACTCGTCTCATTAAAGCATGTCATTAATTAATCCTTCTGGGCCATCAAGTCTCGCTCGGAGATGAAGAACTTGGGCTTCTCCTCCATAAACTGCTTGTGGAACATCTCCAACAAAGCACCGGGGACCTGCTGGCCGATGACGACCTTGATGTGGTCATTCTTACCCGTCCAGAGATGCTTGATGAACTTGCCGTCGCAGCCAGATCGGCTCTCGGGGAAACCGTTGGCTTCAGTGCAAGGAAGATCCTTGATGTCCTTGGGGTAATCGTAACGGATGTAGGTACCAAAGCCACCCTGATCGGTGGGCTTTCCGGGACGGTTCTTTCGGAACTCGACACAGTCGGGGTGCTTTCCACCCTCGTTGGGGCAGTCCTCCCACTCTCGGAGAATCTCGAAAGTCTTCTCGTTGTTCTGGAGAACGATGAAACCAGTGTTGAGGTAGACCTTGCCGTGCTTGTCCATGTTGTTCTTGTGGTGAGGATCGTAGGCAAGGGCCATGGAGTTGGTGTCGGGGTGAAGCTGCCAGTAGTTCATGAGCCACTCGAAGGGAAGGTCGAGATGGTGGAAAACGGCATCGGAATCAAGGAAAATGCAGGCCTTGTGCTTCTTGAGGATCTTGGACAGAATCGGGGGCTTCTTCCAGGAGTTGCGGCGGTCCTCAAAGGGATCGGTGATGTCAACGTAGTAGTACTTGTAACCGTGGTTCTTGGCTGTGAGGAGTCAGTAACACATCAAGTGACTCGGGTGGGGTCGTACGCACCATAAAGCCAGTGGTTTAGGACACCGAGAGACAGACCGTGGGCCTCATCAGCGCGGTCCCAGCTCATCAGGTTAGGGGAGAAGATTTGACCGGGCTCGTCGAAAGGTCGGTTGTCAAGATCGATAATGCAGAGATCCTCGCCGACCAAGTCGGTCCACTTGGCCTCACCGGGCAGCTCCATGGGGAAAGCACCGAAGGGAGAGTATTTCATGTCGGTAGGGTTGATGCGAGACTTCATGATATAGTTGAAGTAGTAGTCGCCCAGCTCAGTAGAAGCGTTCGAAGGGTGGTCGGGCTTGGACATGGCGTCGTGGTGAGACTCCGTTCCTTGAGGCTCAGTCTCCTTGGGCTCGTCGTGGTGAGGTTCATCGTGAGTGTCGCCAATGATGGAGGTCTCGGTATCGGTGGCGCTGTAATGGTCATCCGTTAGCGACAGGTTTTTGGGAGTACCCAGGATAACAACTTACACATCAGTAGGAGGCTCCCACTTGCCGACATGGTTGTAGGCCAGGCTAACGAAAGCGACCAAGAAGATAACGGTGCCGGCCATAAGGACCGTCGACCGGTTTGTACGCACTTGACCGAACATGGTGGCAAGTGATCACTTCGACACGGGTATTTCGAATTATTCAGTCAAAAAAGTCGATGCGACGAGTGAATGAAAGGTGCCGACAAGGACACAACCAGAACCAGAACAATCCCGAAGCGCACGCGACGTCGCTTGGGTGCTAAAAGAAATTACGGAAGTGTAGAGAAGAAAGAAAGACGAACGGTGAAGAAGCGAGGAGAGAAGAGGAGGAGGAGGGAAAAAAAGGAACCAGGTTCTGATAAGGCCAGAAAAGGCACAGGGGGGTGAGAGATGCTTTAGGTGGGATGGATGGATTAAATTAAATAAAGCGGACAGGGGGGGCATGAGAGAAGTTCGCTGGCGACGGGGGGATGAGGAAGGGAAAAAGAGGAGGAGTAAGCGAGTTATGGAGGCGGGAACAACGAGGTCCGTGAGGTTGCAGCTGTACGTTGCGCTATGGGTGCGCCACTGGATATCGGCTTTAAACGCTTTTTTTTTTCTTTGGGGGGGGGGGGGGCTTGGAC
>JAALXI010000136.1:0-98806 GCA_012977755.1 Fusarium nurragi | reverse complement strand
GGGGGGGGAGGCTTGGACCAAAGAATCAGAACGAGGCTTGAAGTGGCGATGGGTCATAGTCTGTAGGGGAGTCAATGCCAAGTGAATCAGGGGGTGCTTTAGTGGACTCCATTTTTCTTGTCTTCGAGGCATTGCAAAAGGCGGAAGGCCGTCGACATTGGGTTGAATCCATACCAGCCCCTGAAGCGACACTTCACGACATACCCGAGTAGCTGGCCAATAGGTAGAGTTCCTGGGGATGGCTTAGATCTGCGAAGGAGCATACGAGGCCCCTTCACCTGCGCGTTCAAATGCGTCATGAAAGTTTGTTTCCCAGAGAGTAACTCTGTCAATACTTGGTAATTGAGTTTCCAACAAAGCTTTCTATTCTGCTATCAATACATTTATTACTTAGCAAATGAAGCCCAACAGAGGCATTTCTTTGTTGTACCCCTGCAGACCGCATCTCGATCACACATTGGATGGTATTCCCCTTCGGGAAGCCGCTTGCATGGTTCGAGCTTGATTGTTACATTTAAATCTGACCAATCACACAATGGCTTTTCAGCAGCGTCCTCGCTAGACGGAAATTTGGCTTGGTCTCTTTTTATTGCAATTTGCATATTAGAGAATTTGCCCCTCTTCCTATGGAGCTCTTGAGGAAAAGAATTGGATTCCTGGTAGATTACAATGCTCAAGGATGTGGTACATATTAGCAGCTGTTAAAACTAGAACCCTTACAGGTATGTATGTACATAGAGGGAATGGGAAGAAGGACGTAGAGGCTCCCTTGCTGTACTGGTATTCGGTCTTGGCCTCCCTACTGGAAGCCTGAGACAGAGACTCAGATTAAAAGACATGCCAGACCCTTGAATGTACATGTATTGTAGGATAGCTTACTACAAGTGTCAACTCTCTAAACAGACCGGCACGGCTGGCATAACAAACCTGGACCTAGCCAACCGACCTGTCAGCCTGTCAGCCACGATAACCATCTCCAGACTCCACTCGTCTCCGACCATCCGCACCTCAGCCCAGTCCAACTTAATTCTTGACGGGGAGTACGAATTGGGATAGGTTTGAGTGTCTTACGAGTCTCAATTCTCATGCTTAATAACAACCCACATCACGGCACACCAATGCCTTACGATCCTTCTGAAAAACGTATTTACAGCTCAATTTGATCTGCACTTCCTGCCATTGCGATTCCTATGGGCGAAACCGCCAAGCCGGTCAGCGCTAGGCCGCTATCCGCTATTCCCTTGGCGGTGATGCCTCGTATTAGCCCTCCGTCAGCACAATCAGGGTAAAAATATCTGTAGACAGGTTTCTCGCGTGACATCCCTTCTCTACTTCGTATCAATATGAAAAGAAGGGTGTCATTCTGAGCCGTATTGCGATATCGCCGGTCTCCCCGTCAGCCGCAGAACCATCGCCTCTGATCTAAACCTGGAAACCCAATCAATCAAGCGCAAAATCATGGTCTCGTATGTGTTGTTTCCACGGCGATGAGTCGATTGACTTCTTGCCAAAGGCAACTTTCTCCATAACCTTTCTAGCAGAGTTTCGATAAACTGTCGGATCGCTTAAACCTTGCCCCATAACTGACAAAAGAGTAGGATTTCAAATCTCCCGCCGTCTTACAGGGACCGTCCCGGACTTCAGGGGTTATTTCCGATCTATTGGCCCCATGTTCCCTGTCATTGTCCATTTACAGAATTGTCCGGAGAAGTTACAATAGTGTAGGCTTATTGTGTCCATTGTGCGTACATGATTAATTACCTGCTGTTGCCCCTGAATTACTCCAGAACAACCCCGAGTTGACGTGATGGCGACAACCTCGCTCAAGCTCTGGGGGAACAGAACCCGCTTATCGACAGAGGCGATCAGATGGATATGACAAGGTTAGAAAATTACAGTCGCTTATTACGCAACTCGACAGTCCTTTCTCCAGTTTACGCGTCGCAGCTTGTTCATGTCCACGAGGCAAACCTGAAGACACGTAATGCATGTATCAGTTTCTATACAACCAAATGTGTCTACGTACGGATCTAGATCGCTCTAAATTAACGCTCAAACGCCAAATGTATCCAAACGTAACCTTCAATGCCCCTGCGCAGATATACGTCGGCACCAATCCCTTCCATGTGCCACCTGGTAGTTACAGAGCTTCGTCTCCATGACGATACTGATGAGACCGGCGATAGAGATTCCTCCGCTATCGCTCACAGTCGTCGCACCCAGACTGAACTCTCTATCCTCAGCCGGCACGTTCTCCATGATCTCAGCGAAGCAATTGACGTAGACAGCTCCTCCTAGAAGGCCCTCCCAGAACACAATGATGAAAACAACGTACACGGAGGGGAGGAAGAAATACACCGCGTGGAATGTGAGAAGAACGAGGTTTGCGACTTGCAGCATCGACGGTAGGTAGAGTCGGTGAACGCGTAAAAAGGGCGTTGAAGATCGCGAGATAAAGACGCCGAGTTGGTAGAGGAACCCGTAGAAGGGGTAAAAGGCTCGAAACTCATCAAACGGCGACTCGTCCAGAGGAAACAATAGCGTAGGGGCGACTCCTTGATTGATCGTATACTCTGCCACATAGACAAGCAATAGAGGGACCATGTATGGTACAAACAGAACCTTCACCTTGATCAGCCTGTCTTTCACAGTGAGTGCATCTGGTGTGTTATGCGCAGAGTACGCAGTCGCTGCAACAGAAGGTCCAGGAGCCAAGAGTGCCGACGAAGCAGTCCCTTGGTCCATACGGTCCACATCCTCATCTTCCAGGTCCGGAATCGCATCGTAATTTTTCTTCGTAGTACCTTCTCTCAAAGGCCCAAGCGGCAATATCACGAAGAAGCTAATAAACATGATCGCAGGGAAGCACGCCGATATTAGCAAACTGCTACGCACGCTCAATCCCCACCAGTCTGTAAACATCACGTATAATCCTGCGCCTACCAAGCCCGCAGCGCCTGTTCCCGAGCCCCAGCCCGCAAGGCTCATGGGCCCATAGAAGTGTGTTAAGCCAAGGAAGCTCAGCTCGCCGCCGCCGGCACTTATACTGGCCAAGACTACGCCAACGAGCTTGATGGCGACGGACTGCGTACCCGGTGTCAAAGCTACCATGAGCATACCAGCCACGGACAGAGCGATAAATATGAGGATTCGTGTACGGTAAGGAATTCGGTGGATGAAGTACGGGGCGACCAACTTCGTGAGGAACGAGGGGACGACATCGGCAAGGAGGACGACACCCTTGGGGAGCGAACCGACAAGGTCTTGGGCGGCGGAGAGAATAATCACATAGAGGACATTATTGATAAGGCCTGGAAAATCTACGGTTAGCTAGCAGTTGAAGATAGGCAGCTTGAGTCGTACCAAAAAGCCAAAAGGCTACGATAACCTTCGTTTCATGATGTCCTAACATAGCTCCAACCCTTGCTTTGTATACCGCCCAACTTGATGACGGTGCGCCGGGCATGGGAAGTAATCCAGAGGAAGATGGCGATAAACCGGACATGGCAGCAATAAATCAACGCTCTTTTGTTCGATTTGAGAGCGCAGACGGCATTGTGTCTGAGGATTAAACAGGCAGAAAGGAGGAATTGTTGTCGCGACAGTGATGTTGCTGATAAGATGGAGTTTCACATTTGGCGGTTGGTCACGAGATGACAGGCCTCATGATGCTGGTCATGCTTAATTGATCGACGGTTCTAGCGGGAGCCACAGCGGGGACCAGACTCACCGAACCTTCACCGGGACTTACACAGATCACGATGATGCAGATACATAGACAGATATTGTGTTGGTCGTAAATCATGCCGGTTCAAATTATGAAGATAATCATACAGGCGCCCGCTTAATTGATCCATCAAGTCCTTTCCGTTCCATTTTATTTTTCCACTCAAGGTCGCTCAGCTTCGCGGCTGGTCTCAATCGCGCTTTCGGGGGCAATGTTACCCTCAGCAGAGGTGCTGTCAGGAACAAACTCGGCCTGCTCGTAATCCGCACCCTTGAACTGAGAGCCACCAGGGCCGGGAGGGTTGCGGCCGACGTTGGTACGCTGAGCATCCTGGCCCTTCGAGGCGAGATCGTCAGCGGCTCCGAGTCCAGAGGTTTGCTTAACGTTGGCACCGACGACGTCGTTGTCGTTGTTACCGCCGCGCTCGTCGTTGCTCTTTGAGAGCTTGTCGAGAGGACCGCCCTCCCCCTCGTAGAGCTCACCACGAGCTTGTCTGATAAAGAGTAAGTTTACTGAAAAGAGATGATATTGGTGAGGGATGCTTACCGGCCCCTGTCATCAACGATGCCACCCTCGCTAGGAGGAATGCGCTTGTTGTAGCCAGCGTTTGTGCTCAGCTCATCACCGAACTCAACATGGGCACCTTCGAACTTGTTCTCAGCGTAGGCATTGACACCGGCGCTGTCGACATCCTGGGGACGGGCGTTGCCGGTCTTGGCCTGGTAGGTGTTGAGGTCCTGCTCGGCCTCCTTGGCGATCTGCTCGTAGTTGGTCATTTTGATGTGATGTGTGTGTGATTGAGGAAGAGAAGATTTGTGTTTGCGATTTGTAGTTTATGAGGTTGCAATGAAGATAATGATTTAAGTTTCTTCTTCACTCCGGATCTTCTATTGTTATAGTGATAGATATCACGGTGATGTCATCCTTATGATTTCATTTCTCTTTTCGATGATTTCATCGCGATGATGAAAATGTGGAACTTAAAGCAAACGCACCCGCCTCCGGCCCATTCTAACAAGGAGTCAGAAGATCGAAGGCGATAAAAGAAAAACTCTTTCCGTGTGTATGTCTGTAAATCGAGATCTTCCTGCGCGTGCTCACACGACAGTGCCTTGGCAGCCTGTGCATAACCAGGTGCAGCCTTGGTAGAACCCAGTCAAATTCTGAAGAAATAGGTTGCAGATTGACATATCTCGCAGGTCTGACATAATCTTCAGGTAGCAAAAGGTCAGTTACCGGCGTGACAAGGATTATCTCAATCTATCAGGGTCGGTTTACGCATGTCACTGAACAATACCAAACGGTATGTCGCCATTTGAACGGAGTAGATCAAGGTATTCCTGTCCAAGCAATTGTTATACAAATGAAGAAATATCTGTGAAATATCTGAATGTAAAGGTCCAGCCACTGAGCGATCTACGTATGCTTCCTAATCGCAAGCAGATACTATAGTAGTTGCGTTGTTTGTTTTGAAAGGCAACTTCATCTTCAACTTGGTTGTAAATATTCTTTTAGCTCTACTATTACCGCACTAGATAAACTTCTATGGTCTCACTTGTACATCTAATCGCACTCTTATAATGCACAGGCGGACGTCTGGACACTCTTGCCTACGGACACGGCTATAGAAACACATAACCAGCTATCAAACACCATGTCTCAACGAGAGAAAGGCCCAGCTACCTTCCCTCATTTCCTGTGGCTTTCCACTGAGATGCAGAACAATATCTTGAAGCACGCCCTGAACATGAATTCAACGAACGCTCACTTCACCGCCGTGATGATAAGTGCCAGTGATCATGACTCTAATCCGGACAGCGATTTTGGCCAGAACTGTATATCTGGCCGGTATTATGCAAGACGGGCGCTCTATACTGCGAAAGTCACCAAGGTTTCATGAGGGCCGAAGGGGATTAACGGGGATTTGCGTATTTTGCTCTCGTCGTATAGCCAATCGCGCGATCCGACGGAACTCGCTCACCCTGTACCCTCCTTTAGTGTGAGCCAGGCATACACGCGAAACTATGTTTCGTGGCACTTGACATTTTCCAGAGGAAAAAGAATCAAGAAAATCACCTGTTGAGGTCAATCCAGCCTTCTTTGTAACAGAGCTGAGCCGTCTGCGGCTTGTCGGGCCCCTCCTCTTCGTTCTCAGCATTTGAGGCTGTGTAAGTTGATGCCTGGCCTACCCCGCAATCATTAAAAGTTCAAGTGCTGCCAGATGCCCATTGAACCATCTTGCCCATGTTTGATAGGAAACGCCAGTTTTCAAATGGCATCTACAGAAGAACAAGGGCGTCGCTGGATTCATGACGATTTTAAAGTGAGACTCAAACTCCAATTTAAGCATTGGATCTGAAAACTAACCGAGATACAGCCTGTACGTATACGGTTGGGGGTCATGAACAAGATAAACTGATACTGATCACACGCTCTAGGAGGTATGTGCAACAGACTGTGGACTAACAATAGATGCTGATCTTGGCATGTCTGCTGGTGTAGCGGGTAAGTGGATATCTCTAAGACGGACGAGATAGCAATGATTGCTGACCATGGCGTGTCTACTGGTGTAGTCAGTAAGTGGATGCCTCCGAGATAGACGAAATGGTGATGATTGCTGACCTTAATGTGTCTCCTGGTATAGCATGTAAGTGGACGCCTCCGAGATGGACGAAATGGTGATAATTGCTGACCTTGATATGTCTTTTGGTATAGCGTGTAAGTGGATGCCTCTTAAGATATATGAGATGGCGATAATTGCTGACCTTAGCGTATCTCTTGGTATAGCAGGTAAGTGGACGCCGCCAATATGGACGAAATGGTGATGATCGCTGACTTTGGCGTGTCTCCTGGCGTAGGTTGTAAGTGGACGCCTTTAAGATGGACGAAATGGTGATGATTGCTGACCTCGACGTGTCTTTTGGTATAGCGTGTAAGTGGATGCCTCTAAAATATACGAGATAGCGATGATTGCTAACCTTGATATGTCTTTTGGTATAGTGTGTGAGTGGATGCCTCTTGAGATATATAAGATGGCGATAATTGCTGACCTTAGCGTGTCTCTTGGTATAGCAGGTAAGTAGATGCCTCTGAGTCAGACGATATGGCGATGATTGCTGATCTCGGCGTATCTCTTGGTGCAGCGTGTAAGTAGAGGTCTGTGACATAGCCAAATGACCTGTTAGTTTGACTTTTCTCTGTAGACAACTTGGATGCGCAGTGGTGACGCCGATTTCACCAAGGAATTTTCTAGAACACTGTTGGAGAATGCTCCCGAGGGTGCTGTCTCCTCCAACTCTACTACCCACCACCCATACTCCCTCTTGCTGCATAAGTGGCTTTGGGACTGCGACCGAAACCACATTCAATGCGAGAGGCCACAAAGGAAGGGGACTTTTTGGCCGAAAAGGGTTCTTTTTGTTGGTGATCCTAACAAATTAACCCTCGTCGAGAAGCCGGTCCAGGGGGAGGACTACCTTGTGCTCTCGCACTGCTGGGGCCGTCCAACAGAAGAAGAAAAGAAGCACTTTTGCACCACCCCGGGAAACTACCAAGATCGTTTACAAGGTTTCAGCTACGATAACGTGCCCAGGACATTTCAGGATGCGGTTCGGGTGACTCGACTGCTTGAGAAGCAATACCTCTGGATTGATGCCCTCTGCATCATTCAAGGGCCCAACGGCGATTGGAACAGCGAAGCAAGGACAATGGAAGATGTCTTTTCTCACGCCTACTGCACTATTGCCGCGAGTGCAGCGCGGGGCTGGGGAGATGGCTTCCTGAAGCCAAACTTGGATTACACAAGTATTGGAATGCAAGGCATCCCAAGCACACTGACTTGCGCCTGCGACTTTGACAAAGACGTGGAAGAGGGGGCCCTCATGAAGAGAGCTTGGGTACTTCAAGAACGGGTGTTATCCCGGCGAATTATCCATTTTGCTGCGACACACACATACTGGGAGTGCGGGGACGGAGTTCGATGCGAACAGTTCACCAAGCTAAAGCCGTAAGTCTGCAGTCAACGGTTATGTGTGTAACAAAGTCTTAAATAACTCCAGGCCACCAGGGAAGCAGTACCTCATTATCGACCCTAACTTCCCCGATCGACTCAGGTCCTCGGGGCATCATCGCAAAGTTGAATTTGTCCAATTCTTATTCGAGAAGTATTCAACATCCGGCCTTACGTTTGAATCCGGTAGAGATATTGCGATTTATAGTCTACTTGAGCGCATGCGACATGCATTATGGACTGAGGTTAGACACGGGATCATTCGTTGCTTTCTTGCCCCCCTTCTCCTATGGAAACGAACCAACGAGGACAAGACGAGCCTAATTAACTACGGAGATCGAACGGTGCCATCATGGTCTTGGATGGCGTTTCCTGGAGGCATTGATTTTCTCTTGGATGCGAGGCGCAGTCTCATGGTTCCGCGCTCTGCAGATCTTGACTTTACCGACGATGCGGATACATTGACTGTTAACGTGAGGCGATTCAAGGATTGCCGGACAGGTCAAGATGGGAAACAGTGTGCCATTTTCGCTACGACTGGCTTCGCTTGGACAGGGAAAGTGGGTTCTTTGTGGTTCGATGTAGCGGACAGGATTGAGTTCAGCCATTGTGTTGTTGTTGGTATGGACGAGGAACACAAGAAGGAAGACCCTCGGAAGACTTATTACATCCTGATTGTTCGAGAGAAACTAGGTGCGGAAGGATATGAAAGGGTAGGAGTTGGGAAAGTGGAAGCAGGGTACGTTTCTTTGGAGTGCAATGTTGGAAAGCTTTGGTGAAACTGGCGTTACTTCATGGGTTAATATTTTCTACGAGAGCAGTGAAGCGCTTCTTCATTGCCGAACACAAGTGGAAGGAGGCGAGCCAACTGACGAAGGCGTCCCTGTGAAATGAGCCATGGGGACGGCAACGCCATTACAGGCTGCCTTATATGAGGGCAACCTAGAGGTCGTGCAATTGCTGCTAGATAAGGGAGCCGATGTCGACGCGTAGAACTAGTCTCGATCGTCCTCGTTTTCAGTTTTCCTTCCAATGGTCTCCCTCAATCGCCCAGCTCCAAGGTGGACGTCGGATCGGGACGGCACCTGAAAACGCGACATGGACTCCTTCGGAACTCGCAGGTACTGAGGTGTTAAGGGATAAAAAGGAAACTGAAAACACTTGAAGGCAACTTGTCCGCAATTCAAAACCGAGCTCTTTTAGAAGCATACAGGTGTCGCGAAGATTGAGCCCAGCGTTCAACACAGCCTGATTCAATCGTAGTCTTCTGCTGATTCGTTCCAATTAAGCGCCGAGGCAACAGCCCCGCCTTTTAGGGCACTGTAAGAAAGGCAAGGCCCATGTCCGTATATGCACTGGCCGCAGCTCGATTTCCTAGGAAATGGGTTCGGCTGAACGCAGGCAAGGAGGCTGGAAGGTTTGATCATAATAGATGTTGCTGAAGGGGATGTCTCTTAAGAATAGGCTTGTTATAGACCCCAAGGAGGTCGGGATTATACGAGGGGACCAGAGTAATCAGAGTAAGAGCCTAAGAGGTATTCTAACAGTATAACAGCATTGGCCTCCCGACGATGAAACCTGCCTTTATTTTAGTTGCGAATCCCACCAAAATTGTAGTAATTAATCACAATGGCATCGTTCTATGATGCTATGCTATCATACTCCTTTGGTAGATAGGTGAAATGAAGTCGGCGATGTTGAACTCCGACCATCCGGCCCGGACCGTCCTTGCGGAAAAAGACCGGCCCATCTTTTTTTCATCGTCGCAAACCTCCAAGCCAATCCATCCCGGCGCATTTACGATCCGTCCGTGGATCCCCTCCATGACCAACTACGCCATTTTGCTCTGCTCTTGCAATTGATTTTTTTGTTCTCTCAGCCCCCAGCCTCTCGACGACACCCCGCATACGGTTCTCAGAATGGCAGACAAGAAAGACGCTTGTCCCGTGGACCACAAGACCCGCGACGCATGGCTTGCCCAAGCCCGTGAGGCCGAAGCCGCAAAGGCTCAAGCTGAAGCTGCAGCAGCATGCCCCGTTGACCACACCGCACAACAATCCAAATCGTGGTCTCAGACGTTCACATCTTACCTCCCGTGGTCTTCATCCACGTCTACACCAGCGCCCACGCAAACCTCCAAGTCAAACAGTGGCCTCGACACCGACCGGGTTATCTCCACGATTCCACGCACATCTGGCGGCCCTGCGGCGTGTCCCGTCGACCACGAGAAGGAACCTGGGCGGCCGGCGAATCATGAGATGGAGACGGGTGTTGATCCCTCGGGAAACTGGGTGTATCCTTCGGAGAAGATGTTCTTCGAGGCCATGAAGCGCAAGGGCTATGATGCGCGGGTGGCGGATATGAAGACTGTTGTGCCGATCCATAATGCTGTTAATGAAAGAGCTTGGAAAGAGATCAAGGAGTGGGAAGCGCCCTATCTCCAGGGCACAAAGTAAGCTGACAAGCTCTGTTTTTGGTCTCAATTACTAACAGTGTCAAGATGCGACGGTCCCAAGCTTGAATCCTTCGCCAACAAGATGCATCGCATGACTCCTACTGCTCGCTTCAACACTATCCTGGGCTATTCGGCGCCGTTTGATCGCCACGATTGGGTTATTGATCGATGTGGTACACGGGTCGACTATGTGATTGACTTTTACTCGGGACGACCAGATGGTAAAGGCGGACCGAGTTTCTACCTTGATGTGCGGCCAAAACTGAATACATGGGAGGGCGTCAAGATGCGAGCCAAGAGGTGGGCGTGGTTAGCATGATGTACAGAAGTGTTGTACGATAATCTGTATGATATATGAGTTCCTTTCACTGGGTGGCGTTTCGAAAATGTACAAATGGGCGACGCATAGAGTAGAGGAAAAGTTTGGATGACAAGGGTAAATAAATCTCCATTGAAATCATATTCACGTTTTGGGGTGTTCCATGCATTGACCATCGTGCCTTGACGCCAAAACGTTCCTCGTCCATAGCTTACTGATCCTTCTTACCCTCCAGCTGAGCAAGCAGACGCACAGGGGCACCCGTCTCGAAAGCTTGAGAGTTCATGTTCCATCCCTTTGCGAGCAATCCATCCCAAAGCTTACGGTCATCGTATTTCTGCTGGTAGCCATCAATGGTCTCCTTACCACAAAAGATCCTATCCAGCTTGTCGGTGTACCCCTTGCCCTTCTCCATGAGCCAGGCCATCTCCATAGCCATGAACCAAGCGCTGATGGCGTGAATGGCCTCGGAGTCCTTCCAGAGCATGATCTTGATAGTTATGTGGCTACGTTTCGAGTGCGACCACACGAAGAGGGTGTTTCGAATGCCGTCGACGAGGGAGATGTTGACATGAGAGTGTTTGGCGCCCATAGCGTCCCAGTAGCTTTGTGCCATTTCGATTCGGGCGATTTTGTCACCGTGCTGGTTGCGGACGACGGGCTGCCAGACGATAATGTTCTCATGATTAGCGACTTCATTAGGTGTTAGAATGATTCCGGTCTTGAGGTATTCCTCGAACAAGATTGTTGCACGCTGTCGGTTGAGGTTGTCCATGCAGACACTGCGGACTCCAAGATAATTCATCCACAGGTGCGCGAAGACGAGAACAGTCATCAGACAGACAACACTGTTGTGGTCCTCCACATACTTCACAATAACCGTGCCAACAAGAAGACCGATAAGACCCACGGCAGTCTCCTGACTGGCCTCTTTGGCATTGAGTTCAGCGAGGTTGTCATGCTTTGCAAAGTGTACACTAAGAGCAGCTTTGCTCGCACCAGCCGCGACACCACACAAGGCACGAAGCGCCTCTCCACTAGTGATAGCAAGAATCTTGCCGTAGGGACCAAGGTAGGGGCTGTATAGCTCCAGAAAGAACGCAGTGTCGTTGAACAGATCAGCCAGGAAGCGGAAGCGCTTGGCGTCTGGTTCAATGCGAAGGCCAAACTGCTGGGCGAAGATGATGGTAGCGATACGGGACACTGCATCCTTCAGGACGGTCAGGAGCATGGCGAAAGTGGCGGATGAGTTTGCATCTCCTACACCAAGACCCTGCAGTAGGGCTCGGTTGGCGAGGAGGGAGGTGATGGTAGAAAAGAAGGCCTGCAAAGAGTCGAAGAATTGGTAGTTCAGGTAATCGCTCGACACAGAATGAGGATACCCGACTGGCATAAAGGCCTCGCGCATAGAGGGAAGCAGGGGGATGCTAGGCTTTGTTTTGAGTACGACCTGTAGACAAGATCAGCTATGCACCGTAATGTTAAAAGGGCAATAAAGGACACGAACGCGGTTGTCAAAAGTATGACTCCAGGTTCGAGAAACATTCCCCGATTTATCGAGCTCGAGTATTTCTACGGGCTCGCCGCGACCGAGAAGCTTGGTAACGCCATCCATCGTGATGGTGTTGATGTGAGGTTAGAGAAGATGATGTTTTGGCTGGATGAGAATGAAGAGGTGTGCTGCGTTTCACAGCTGGCAATTGACACTGGCACTGCCCCGCAGGGCAAAGAGTGTTGAGGTAGCCTGGAAATAAAAGCCAGGTACTCCCGAATATGCAATATCACTTAGAACTTAAAGATCTATCCTCAAAGTCTCTTATTGTTCTTGAAGTGGAGACTAACGATTTATCAGAGCCGATTTAGAATGACCGTGTTACCGCTCCCGTCGGCCCCACGCCGTCACATTCGGAGCTTGAAACAACGGCGCAATTGGCCGCCAATAAGTACACATCTATGAACTTCGAGAACTAAGCGGGTGCGACAGACACAATGCAATAACAAATACTTGTAACAAATTCTGTTGTAACTACCAACAATATTGTATCAGATTAACATGCTATGTACTATAATCTGGCACTAGATTCTTTTTCCTTGCTCACAATCTATCGGCGAACAGCCTGGCCATCCTCTCCAACAAGGTACTCATCAGTCTTGATAGGGCCCTCGCCCACGCCGGTAGAGATAACCCTGCTCACACCCTCCTTCAGGGTAGAAGCAAGAGTGCTCTCAAGCTCAACGCTGGACTTGGCGCTAGCAGCATCCTCCTTGAAACCATTAACACCCTGAAGAGCCTGGTAGAAAGTGCCAACGATAGTAGCGGCATCCTTCTCCTCGTAGTAGATGACGCAGTTGGGACCAGCATCGAAAGTATAGGCAGCAATGGTCTTGCCAGCCTTCTCGTTGATGTACTCAACGGCGCGAATGGCGGCGCGCGAGACGTCGTTCATGTAGAAGATGGGAGGGTAGGTGTCGGCGCAAGTAGCGTGGAACGAGTTGGAGTCGCGCATGGTGACCTCGGCGAACTTGGCAAAGTCCTTGTCCTTGATAGCCTCCTCCATTGTGGCCATGTTGGCGGGGACGACATTCGTTATCCTCTCCTTGAAGAGACCAGAGGTGGCAACGGTCTGCTGCATGCCAGAGGTGGAAGAGACACCCTTCTTAGCGGCGCTGGCAACAAGGATCAGAGCTCGCATCTCAGGCCAGTGCGACGCGGGAGCGACAAGGTCGGCCTTGGAGTCGCTTCCATCCTCCTTATCTCCCATCCTCCACGCGACGTAGCCGCCAAAGAGACTGCGGCAGGCAGATCCGGAGCCTTGTCGAGCAACGAGCGAAAGGTCAGATGGCGAGTCGGGGAGCTCGTAGAGAAGAGCAATAGCCTGGACCAGCGCAGCGAAACCTGCAGCTGAACTGGCGAGTCCAGCAGCGGTGGGAAAGTTGTTCTCGGAGACAAGCTTCAGGGGATAGGTGGAGAGCTTGGGCAGCGAGGAGTCGGCAGCCTCGAGAGCGGCGCGGCGGGACCGAAGCTCGCGGAAGCAGGCCTGGGTTCGGGCGCCAGAGATGTCGGAGGACTCTCCGTTGAGAGTGAGGCTGTCGCCATCGGTGAAAGAGCTCGAGCAAGAAGCGGTTGTGAGGGTTCGGAGATCGGCTTGCGAGAGGGTGACGGAGAGGGAGCTGTTGGTGGGGAGGTTAAGCTTGGCGTCGCGCTTTCCCCAGTATCTGGCACTTGTTAGCCAAAGGATATGAGTATGCAAATAGGCAAGATATTACTTGACAACAGCAATGTTGACAGGCGCAGTGGTGCTGGCGCGGTAGACCTTGGTGTCGGCCATTGTGAAGTGGGGTTCTGGTTGAGAAGAGGGGGAAAGTCTGAAGATGTCAAAACAGAGACAAAGGTAAAACAAAACAGATCAGACTTTCAATTGAAACAAGACAGACGATTCTGACCTGACAAAAAAGCAAATTGACTTCACCGACTTGTTGTATTGGGAAGGATTGGAGGTGAGCCGCCGACGGGCTACAATCTCCTGTAGCCTCAAGGGGCTTAGTGCGGGGTCCAACCCCTCTGGACCCCTGAAGCCCCTCAACACCAAGAGAAGTTCGTATCAGGGATCCAGCCAATGTGGTTTAAGCTTGTGTTACAGGACTGCTTTATAGTGGCAGCGGGAGTATATATAGGTTACTGGAAGTGTTTACAGTGGCTGTTGCTGTGGCTGTGGCTGTTGACTGTATAGCTTATCAATGTATGTTTTGTCAATGTTGAGCTATTGAGTCCAATTGAGCAATTTGGTAGGCGAAATTACTGTTGAGTAGCGGCTTACTAGAAAAATGAAAGCCAAGACATCAGTCACAGTAATGATTTATATGAGTGGATGGGCAATACAACGCTGGGGCTACAATTATTGATGGTTAGGTGTGCTGACATAAATGCTTAATATGTGTTGAGGTGAAAGATGGGAAGGAGAGCTGTGTAGTGTATACTTGCATTGGCACCGCTTATCAGTCCCGAACAGACATAAGTCAATAAATTATAACAATTCCACCACTCTTGGAGGTGTAGGGTAAGTTGACTCTCACAAGCACGGTGTCGTAACAACGAGGTAGTGTTACTAGAAAAAGCTATCTATGTTGCCAAAGAACATCTTTCCTTGTGCATTACGCCAATAATATTCTGTTGATTTAGAGTTCAGCCAGTTACTGTGCGCACCGATTGACATGACATATTGGGTGTAGGCTTGCCCGGAAAGGTTATTCTTGTTGAAACTATAGAAAATCAATGGAAGACTTGGGCACCTTAAAGGTTAAAGTCGAAAAAAAAGAAAAAAAGGAAAAAGAATTCTGTTGATTTACTTGTTGTTCACTCTTATTATGGTTTGGTGCTATTTGAACACTAGGATTGAAGTGACCACGTTGTTTCGTATCGTTCAGCTCCCTTTTATTATTGGGTGTTTGCGGTTACCAAAACCAGATCGAGTATCTGTTAGGAATACCCATGGCTTGCACAACAAAAGCTTCACCAACTGTCCGTCCCTTGATCTTGACTTATTGAAATGACGTACCACGATCTGTACATTTACTGGGCAAGACACGGAGAACAAAGGAGCCCACATGGCATCGCGTAGGAGGCCTCGATAAGCAAGGAAAGAAATACCCGCGTTAACGAATGAAATCATGCTCTCAGTGACAGACAGAGCTCAGCTGATAATCTTGGCTGGAGCTGACAACTGTGGCTGTGGTAGTACAAAAATGGTGGAGAAGGGGTTTTCGACCAATCAAAGAACAAGTGCATGAATCTTCCAGGGACAGATAGCTTGACCTTGATGCTGACGTCACATTCCGAACTCCCAAACGCCGATCGATGAGATAGTGGTGACCGCACCAGGCAAGGAGGATCCAGCTGGGAAAGGTCATTCTTGGCTGCTCAATTTGACACGTCGTGACCTTATTTCCTCGCTGTGTCCCCTGCGCATGTGCCTCTGCCTCCCGTCCCGTTAAACCTTGGCCAGAAAGCTTACATCCACCTCCACCTCTACCCGCTGTAACCTCAACTTCTGACTCTGTTCTGCTAAGATACACTCGTAATCATAATGAATCACGCTTTGAGGCGCGCAACGCTCGGAGTGTCTCCAGCTCTACGAGCTTCGCGATCACACACACAAGCATTCGCTCGTCACCAATTACCAGCGTTGTATCGGTGCGAAGCTATACAAACACCTTTCCAACGCGCTTTTACAACTTCAAGATGCTTCCAACAAGAGGCTGCAGCGGAGGCTAAAGACGAGGATTCTGCCAGAAGCGAGGAATTGAGTGAAAAGGCACGCAAGAGGGATATGAAAAAGGTCACATCGGGCTCCAGTGCTCAAGCAATAGAGAATGATCGGCCATGGCATAGAGCGGAATCACAGGAACCACGCGTGAAGGATTCTGGCATTGCCGACAAGGCGAACATGAAGAAGGGTAAGCACTACTTCAATGGATATACAGAAGATCAATGCTTAACACACATCCAGGACGTCTTTTGACAACCCCAACACGCCTGCTGAAGCTCATTCTCCCGATGCCCTTTCATCCTGAACAAGAACACGTCAACAGGCCAGTCCAGCAAGATGTTGAAGACAAAAGCGAAACGGTTGAGCCATTGGCTCTACTTATCCACCCTCATCAGCCCCTATCCTACCTCGAACGATTGATTCAAGCCGAGATCCCACCAGTACAGTATAAAGGCCGCGAGAAACTCCCTGACATCGTCTTCCGAGCCGAAGCAGATCAAGAAGAACAGCACGGAAAGAATGATGATAAGAAGAAGAAGAAGAACGGCAGCGGCAACGTCGCATCCTACTCTGGCCTTGGTCACGAAGGGCCTTCCCGCAAAGAGGCAAACTGGGTGCGCTGGAGTGGTAGTACTGAGATCGGAGACTTCATCCGAGATGCCGCTCGTGGAAGAGAGTTTGCGATTGATGTTGAGGGTTTCGACCATGAACTCCGAGTTGCCGTGCCCAGTTTCAGAGACCGCACGTACTACATGCGCATGGGATTGAGACGTATGTCGCGCGACATCGAATCCATGTCAAAGGTCAAGAACGAATGCGACGCGCTCGCCCACCAAGGAGCTCACCGACTGGCACAGGGAGGTTTTGCAGCTCTAGCCGGATGGTGGGGAGTTGTCTACTATGTTACGTTCCACACTCAAGCGGGATGGGACTTGGTTGAGCCTGTCACGTATCTCGCTGGTTTAACAACTGTCATGGGTGCCTATCTTTGGTTTCTCTACATCAGTCGCGATCTGAGCTACAAGGCTGCCATGAAGGTGACAGTGTCAAAGCGACAAGCTGCTTTGTATCAGGAGCGCGGATTCGATCAGAGTAGATGGGAGCAATTGGTGCATGATGCCAATGACCTGCGAAGAGAGATCAAGATCGTGGCCAGCGAATACGATGTTGAATGGGATGAGAAGAAGGACCTCGGAGGTGAAGAAGTAAAGAAGGTTCTCGAGGAAGAGCAAAAGGGACGCGATGGTACCAAGGTGACTCGGAACAAAGACGATGATGAGGATTCTGAATCGGAGAAGATCAAGAAGAAGCAGTGAGCGACACGATGAGGAAGCGAGTGAATGAGAACGGCTGTAGACTTTACATCAGATCACGGCGAATAACAGCTTGCATTGGGCTTATCATTAGAGGTCTGGATGAGTCCTGGTGGTGTGGTGATGAGGTGTGGGGGACAAATACTTTTTGCTCTAAATGACTGTAGCTATTGGAATTGGATCATTGAGGAACGCATAGCGATAGGCAACAAGCAATTGATTCATTTGTTAGAGATGCAGATGAAAGATAGCGATGAATAAGTGAACTATAATTTGCGAACAGTGGCAGTTTTGGTGAACCAGTATTAAAAGCCAGGAACAATAAGGCCGCCGAGGTAGAGACTCCAATGAAGCTTTCATGCTTTGACAGGGAATGATATGATACGGAAATGGAGTTATCATGACGTGCCGCAAGTTATCAGGACATCCCTGTTCATACTGTGCTTGGCCTGCTTTTCTGGGCTGAATACAGTGCCAGATAAGGCCTAGACCTCAAGCGACTTCAAAATCAACCCACTCCAAACTAACCCAACCACTTCATACACAACACCTCTCCACCACGGCATCCAACCATTGCTTCGGCGTTTGTCACGATCGCCCCTTCAAAGGTCAGCATGTCACCGGAAGAGGCAGTCTTCTGGAACTCTTCTCGGCGCATTCCAGAAGCCATCACCTAAATACCTCGCGCGTAGCTAGCCTTAGCTGCCCTTTATAACCCAGAGCCGATCCCCCGCAAAGCGACACCCGACAACCCGATTACGGATAGGTCCTAAAAAAGGTGACTACTATGGCGCCCCAGGTCATTCGCTTGCCCGACGGACAGACCTTTACTGTCACACCCGTCTTTGCTGGTCTGGGCTTCAAGAGCCACGAGCTCAACACGCATCATAATGCGTTTCCTGTCGGATGGACCGTGGTGCTGAATACCGAGAGCGATTCTGCGTCCGATGACGAAGACGACGATAGTACCGAGAGACAGGATGCTGAGAGCAGGGAGAATGGCGTTGCTCTTGATGGCGGTCGCGGGAGGCGCCATATTCATTCTTTCGACAAACCCACGCTCCAGGGCGACAACCTCTTCATCTCGTCCATTGCGAACCCGTCGACCTCCGAGTTCAAACCCGCTGCCAGCCCTACACGCCAGATTGCTATGATGCTATGGATTACGCTCTACTGGTACTTCCACCAGCCTGAACCTGCGCCTCAGGTTCCTGCTCCAGCGGCAGAGAAGACGCCCCAGGCGGCCAAACCGCGGGGTGAATGGAAAATCAATATCAAGCGGGATGGTGTGCTGAGAGGGCGCAATCTGATCCCTAAGCTTGAGCGCATGGGACTTGTTGCCTCAGGGAGCACCGCTGTTGGAACGAGTTTGGATGATAATGGGGATGATTGGTCTGACATGTTTGTGTCGAGACGGATGTTCTGGCAGCTCCCTGGACGATTGTTCCTCTTCTCCCTGCAGCCCAACAGAGCCGGTACTGCATACGACTCGGTCCCTGGATCACCTATTGGCAGCCGCCCGAACTCACCTTTGCCAATGGAACCATCATCGCCCTTCCATAAAACCTTTCAGCGCCATTCACCACATCCATCCCTTAATCGAATGGATCATGATCTCCCTGGTGGTCCTATGCCAACTTCAATGTCGAACCCGCCAAGCTTCCCCATCGGTCCTTTCTTTTCCAGCTCTCATCTTCCAACATACTACCCGCCTCCTCCTCTCCAGTACATTTTCACGAATAATATCCGCCATCCCATGAGACCGAAGCCACCGCGGATGGGCGAAGTCTTTTACACCAGATTTGTTCCCAGCGTCAATCAGTATCTTTCATTCCGAGTAGCTTCCATCTCGCCCCATCCGGTGCCTTATCTTGGCCCCGTCGGACCTAAACCACCGGAGCAGTCCCACCTGTCTACACTTAATGACTCGGCGTTGCTGCAGATGTGGATGCAGAAGCCTCGTGTGAGTGCGTTCTGGGGCGAGTATGATGGGCAATTCCTGACGAATGCACTTGACCAATCCCACTCTTTTCCTGTCATCGGACAATGGGATGGCGTTCCGTTTGGATACTTTGAGATTTACTGGGTGAAGGAGGATATCTTGGGTCAGCATATAGGAAGCGATGCAGCGGACTGGGACCGAGGTCTTCACGTGTTCATCGGAGAAGAATGGGCTAGAGGCCGAGTCCCAATCTGGTTGACGGGATTGGTACATTGGTGTTTGACATCGGATTATCGAACAATGAGTATATGCCTTGAACCAAGAGTGGACAATGCGAGGTGAGACCTTCTTTGAGCGAACATGCTTGTTCGGTGCTAACAATGAACAGGTTCCTGCAAGGTCTTGAATTCACGGGCTTTTCGCGTGAGAAGCAAGTTTCATTCCCTCACAAACAGTCTTGGCTTGTGCGACTGCGCCGCGAGCAATGGGAAGGACCGGCGCTGTAGGTATTGGGATGGGTTTGAGATGGATGGAATATAGTGATGAGAATACGAGAGACGATTTACGATGATGGAGACTGGGCGCTAGGAATACATGAAGCTTCCTTTGGAAATTGGACATGATATTTGTGCACAAGTTATGAGGATTACTCAGATACCAATATTTGAATACTGCTGTCTGTTCTTGTATCCTGCGGAACCCCTTACTCTGGTGCTTTGCAACAGGAACAAAGCTTTGTTCAGCTTCGTTTGACCAAGTCTATATACATTTTAATGACTGAACAACTGAACGACTGAACGACGATAATCTTGTCCTGCGACATTGAGTATAGCACTTTAAGTATATAAATGTAGGCAATGGTTCCAGACTGACTCTTTGCGTCCAATCTCAATCCGAAGTTTATCTCACCACCACCAACAAACAGCTTCCAACAGTAACTTCCACAGTACCATATTACAGGTAAGATGTGCCAATCTAACCCCCCTCAGTGCAAAACTAACGAGAGCGAATGCTTCGTCCGCCAATCCTTCCTGCGCGGCCACCTCGCGCCCGCCTTCCAACCACCCACCAAGACCTGCCCGCGGTGCCTCCAGAGCTACACCGGCATCAAAACAATGTGCCTTCCCTGCGTCAAAGAATCCTACGCAGAGCAGGGGAAGGACAAAGATCTCGCGCGAGACACGTACCTCGACCGGTGCGAGATGTGCAAGAAGACCACGCTGCACCTCGGGCCGGGCTGGTGCGTCGACTGCTATGCTGCCTCGGACAACGTGTTTCCGCTGTACTGCGAGGACTGTGTGAGTAAGTGCGATGTGCCTGTCGCGGTGAAGGATGACAAAGGTGGGTTCGTGGATATGCTCAAGGTGAGGACGCTGTGGTGTGTTTCTTGTCATGGGGTGGCAGACTCGTGGGCTAGACTTGACTATTAGGTTAGGTCAAGTTTCGACGAGGATCTCAGTGTAACGAAGACGTAGATGCCGCCGGTCCCGGGAGTTGAGACTACGCTCAGATATATTGCTGCTGATGTGAGCGGTATTCTCGATTCTGTATCTTGCAGGGGTGATCCCACGTAGGATGTCTTCTGACGAGGTAAGCACTAGACGCTCTGATAGAATACTTAAGAGCTGGAATCTCCATGATAGAAAAGCTATGGCGTTAATTTGACTTCATCTTATTTACTTTTGACAACCACCCCCTGTGAAAATGGCTGCCTCACTCTCAGGCCTCGAGTCGCTTCAATGCGACTTCTCCGTCCCCAATGACAGCACCCCTAAACTGTCCCGCTGGTCAGACACGCACATCGGCCGTCCTGCTCTTATAGTCACTCCAAAGACTGAGGATGACGCTCAAGCTGCTATTCGTATCGCGAAGGATAACAAGCTCACGATAGTTACTGCTGGCGGAGGCCACGGGACGTTTGTCAGCGTAGACTCAACAACTTTGTACCTGGATATGAAGCACTTCAAGAAGATTGAATTGAGCAAGGACCAAGGAACGGTCAGAGTCGGTGGCGGTGTTCTTGTCGGAGAAGTGTTGAAGACTTTGGCCGCCGAGGGTTTCTACACTCCTGTTCCCAACTCGGACACTGTAGGCTTTGTCGGCTGTGTGCTTGGAGGTGGAAATGGTGTTCTTATCGGCCTCCATGGGCTCATGGTCGACGATATCGTCTCTTTCCGATTGATCACCGCCGACGGTGACGTTGTTGAAGTCACGCCCTCGTCCGGGGGCAAAGAACTGGCCCTCTTCAACGCCCTTTGCGGCGCAGGCCAAGGCCTGGGGGTTGTCACAGAGGTTACTACCTCAATGTATCCTCTTTCGGCCCTCAATATGGAGGAGGGTGATAAGATCTGGACACGAACGCTTATTTTCCCTGCTCCGGCCATTGATGTTGCTGCCAAGGCCTTCTTGGACCTCAGCAGCCCTCTGCCAGAGGGTTATGTCACTCTAGCATTCGTGCGCAGCCCCCCCGGAACTCCAGCCGCTGGAGCGCCCATCATTGTTCTGGGATACCAATTTCTTGGTTCTGCTGACAAGGGCGAGAAAGAAGCAGCGGTGCTGTTCCAGGACGACATCGTTGAAAAGGCTGTCGTGAAGACCACGGACTTGCTGCCATTTATCAAGATGAACCACAAGAACGAAGTATACAACTACCACGGCGGCCACAAAGCCATCGCCTCAGCGCGCCTCTACAAAACAGACCTGGAAGCCATCAAAGGCGGCTTCAACAAATGGCTCGCCGCCACGCAGGAGTATCCGGATGCTCAACAAACCGCTCTGATCATGTCAGCGCACAACAGCGCCAAAAGCGTAGAGCTCAGCGGCGACAAGTTTGCAGAGTGTCGAGACAGACCCTTCAACGTGTTCATCGCGTTCATCACCCAGGAGGAGAAGACTCGACAGGCGTACGTGGGAATTATGGATGATATTATGGCTGGGTATAGGAGGGGCGATGAGGGAGCGATGCCGAGGAGTTTTACGAATAATCTGAGGTTCGAGATGGATTTGAATGAGATGTTCGATGAGGAGAAGATGCAGGTGCTGAGGGGTGTTCAGAAGACTTGGAATGCTGAGGGGGTCTTTTGGTCGCCTTACTCTTAGGCTGGTCGAGTGTTGGATCGAAGATGGATGGGTCGTCTGGGTTTTCATGCTTGGTGTATATGTTGTTAGGTATATAAGTGTCAAAGACGGACCTCTAACCCCTTCGACACATGGCTATGGACTATGGACTCAAGAACTCAAAGGTCACAAATAGCCCAGCCTGAGTTGAGTGGTCGATCTTGGTTAATATTTACCAATTCAACACACCAGTCGCAGAGAGGTCGATCACTTGAAGTTATCGCGATTGGGATTGTGTGAAGGAGTGTGGAGGTTGTTGATACCCTATAGTGAAACCGCCGAGTCCAACTTATGATCATACACCTCTGCCCATCGACAATAGGGGTGCGTAGGCTTGGGATTCACTAGATACTCTGAGACTCCGAGTCGCTATTAGCTTTTGTCTTGAGACTGCAATGTAAGTAAACTATCCTTAATAATGAAGCATCTATCTAGGTGGTGACTGGTTCACGAGTGGTGGCTCACTTGTTAGAGCTGAAATGTGTCTGCTCTCTGATTGGCTTCGTATTCCGTATTCCGTATCCCGTATCTGTAAGCCTTGACCAAGTAAACCCTTGCATTCTTACTTAAACACGATTCTGAGACTTGTCGATCACAATTGTTTCTCGCTCAGTATGTCTTTCTCGTAGAAACTTATGTTCAGTATGTCGATTCAACCAGCCATTCGAAGCCGCCTTTCGCCAGTGTCTAGGCGCCATATCGGTCCTACCAACCGCCCACACCAAACCTTCCACTTATCAGACGGTCGAACATTAGGCGTCGCAGAATATGGAAAACTCGATGGAAAACCCGTCTTTTACTTCCATGAATTTCCCTCCTCCAGACTCGAAGCTCAGCCGGTGCACGATATAGCTCAGCGTTGCGGAGTTCGTCTCATTGCGCTGGATCGACCGGGTTTCGGCTTATCAACGCCCAAGCCCAATTATCAAATGTTGGACTGGCCTAGAGATGTGATGGAGTTTGCTCAGGCGAACGACATTCCTCAGTTCGTTGTTTTTGGGCTATCGGGAGGCGGGCCTTTTGCTCTCGCTTGTGCGTACGCCCTGCCGAAGAGAATATTAACCAGTGTTGGACTGTTCGCAACTGCACCTCACTGGGCTGTAGGAGCGTACAACATGACTTCGTATCGTCGTGCACTGAGTGTATGTGCGAGATATGTCCCATCGTTGCTCGAAATGGCACTATCCGCGCTCTATCGATCTGTGCGATGGCTGGCCACCACTGGTCCTGTCGTCAGAAGAATCGGCACATGGCTAGAAGCCCAAGACAAAAAGAAAGAAACCGGGAACGAAAGCGCAAAATCGCACTCTGAGCGAGTTGAAGATTTGCTAGTGATGCTTCTCGATGAACCGTTCCGTCAAGGAGCCGGCGGCGTCGTTCATGAGACAAAGCTTCTATCGTCTCAAGACTGGGGGTTTGATCTCGATCAAGTCAGTTGTGGTAGAATACAGATCTGGCATGGCGGAAAAGACGCGAATGCGCCTATTGATGCGATTCGGTATATGGCTGAACGGATACCGCACTCCGAGCTGCATGAGTTTGAAAACGACACCCATTATACGATGTTTAAGCATGTTGAGCCTGCGTTACGTAGCTTGGTAGAAGATGAAACTGCCTGGAAATTCCAAGAAGCATAGCTAAGGAAGAGTGAGACGGGATACTGAGCTTGGGTTATGTAATTAGAGTGGAATATCTGAGTTTTGTACAACATGGTTGCTATTTAGCAACCCTCTCCCCATAAATATGCTATCTCCTTTGGTTTACCCCCCCGAACAGTATATTCTGCATTCTCAGAATATCGGGAGCCCCGGGCATGAAACTTCCATCCGTCTCTCGGCCACAAGATCGACACATCATTCTCACGCCAGGTCTTCCAATAGCTTTCGTTGCAGGAGTACGAACCGTTGGCGGGCTCTGCAACACGAAGACCTCATCTGCCCCAAGCATTCGCTCTTCGACCATGTTCTGGCTGCCGCTTACTTTCGCTACAGCCCCCCCAGCCATTATTGCGAGGACTGGAAGACCTCTCATGAGCGGCGGCAAACCGCCTTGGATGTTGGAGAGTTTTGCTAGTCTGGAGACTTCGGTTCGTAGAGTTTGTGAGGAAATGGTGGAGGACATGTTGAGATTGTGAGAGGGAGGGAGATGTTTGATGTGCGTGTGAATGGTATGTGTATTTCTGAATGGAGGGGATGTATGCGGGCATCATCTAAAGATTTATCTTCTGGACAAACCAGATGGACAAATCAGGGATATAGACAGGAAGTCCAGATGTGATGGTGGACTTAAGCCTTTCTAGGCCCATGCACAATCGTGGAGTCGCTCGCATCTTATACGAAATACGTGACCAATAGCACACCTGGTTTCGCGTCCAACCCTAGTCATGCATAACAGACAGTGAGACGAGCCAGCCTGTGACAAGAGTTCAAGGACATGATGGTATTGGCGCGGATAATGGAAGTGGCTCGCTCCAGGTCGTGACTATCGACAAGAAGATCAGGGCGAAGAACTGGGCTCTCTGAGAAGCGGATTCATGTTTAGCATTGTTAACGACGAGAGCAAGCTTGAGACCGACCAGACGAGCTAGTTGAACAGCAAGAACTGCTGATGTCCAAGAATCACCCCAGATAGAAATCCAGTCCCCCGGCTTGGCACCTTCACTAGGCAAGATACTGTTCACACTCGTCCCGAATGTCTTCAGGAAGTGCTTCTTGCGGGACTTCCCTCACCAGGTTAAGAATGTTGGGACCATGGTGGAAATCAGTGAAGTCAACGCCAAGACAAATGTCTAGTGATAACGCAGCAGCTACATAGGCGACACCCAGTGTGGCTCCCTCTTGGAGTGTGATTTCCTTTGGAATTCGCACGACGTTAAAGTCAGACGCGATGTCATATTGTTGGTACGTGGCTTTGCGAAGATCTCGATAGTCGGTACGAACAAGCAACTCATGGTCGTGCTTGGAATTAGGAACAGCATATCCGCTTGTTACTTAATAAGGTTGCCGGATGCCGTGCAATAGCAGCACATCTTGGGAAGATGGTACAGGTGGTTGGCCTTCAGACTTGCTCTGTTGGTGTTGTGCTGTTCGATTGGCGGGCGGTGTGTATCGAGGTTGAGAAGCTGATGCAGACTGGGAAAGGGGATCTTCGTGTGATGAATCCGTCACAAACAACAATGGTATACGGGCCCCGAACGCGGGCTCTTCCGAGATGGTGCTTATGATACTGATAGACTTGACTAGATATCCAAGTCAATCGTCGAATTGACTTATTTATAACAATGCAGCTTTCTCGACAGAAACAAAACGAAACAGTAGGTCTGAGAGGAAAAGAATCTTTTCAATAAATCTACATAACATCAGCCGAACCTGACCAAGTCCTGAAGATCGTAGCGGATGGCGTCATATACGCTTCTATCGAATCACCCTCAGATGCGTTGTTCCATGCCCGAAATTGTCCAATGACATGACACGACTTGCCTCAAAAGAAATGTTACATCGTATTTGCTTTCGTTCTGCGAGCGACTGGCGTCGGAGTGAGATGCACACTTCACCGACCTCGCAACCTCTAATCTCCACCGTCACAAAATAGCAGTGGATAGGACCGTTATTGAATCTAAGGTTGGCATTAGAGTGTATAGCTCCAATTGTACTAACTGTTTAAAAGATTGACTGGCAATTATAAGCATAACGCCTTTTACCAGTCGCATTGATTTGATTATTGTTCGACAAAAGAGCCAATTTCAGATATCTTAAGGGATACTGTGGACTTTAGGGTTTCAAGCATCGTATCATGGAGAGAAAACCGGTTAAATATATAGAATAAAATAAGTAAACTCAATTTAAAAGTTGCGTACGGACTATTCTAACCATTCTATATATGCGTAGCCCTACTGGAGGTGAGGCCTGAGAAGCTCCTTAACCTCCTCATCCGTCACACTCTTAACACCGAGCAGCTCGTTATCAAGCTTGGAGAACTTGGGAGAGCTGTTTGCGTCAAAGATAGATCTGTAGAGGTACGGAGCAAGCGTAGGCCAGTCGAAGATTCCCTTGGCAACATTGGCATCCGACTTAGCAGTGACATCGTCAATCTTGGCATGCTTAACAGTCCACTCCTTGCTGGGGTTAACCTGCTTGGCCAGCTCAAAGAACTTGTTAAGTGTGAGGGAGGTGCTCTGAACATAAGCAATACGATCGTGTGTTTCCTCGGGATGAGTGAGGACACCAACAACAGCGTCGCCGATACTGGAGAGAGTCGTGGTGCTGAACTCGACGTTGCCGTCGTCCCAGATGGTAACCTCGGGCTTAGAGAAGTCGAAGAAGATACCATGCTTGATACCCCAGTCGAGAAAGACAGAGCTGTAAACGAAGGTGTAGCTCATCTTGCCCTCGTTGGCAAGCGCGATAAGCTTATCCTCAATGATGACCTTGGTACGGAAGACGGGAAGGTTGCGGACGCTGGGAATGACAAGGTTGGAGCCAAACTCAGAGGGGAGGAAGCGCTTGACACCAGCAGCGACGGCGGCGTCGATGAGAAGATCCTGACTGGGGATGGCGAGACTGCCGACGGTTGAGACAACGGCTTCTTGGCCTTGAAGAGCGGCGGTGAGAGAGTCGAGGGAGTCGTAGTCGACTTCAACGACCTTGATGCCCTCGGGGAAAGTAGCCTTTGAACCGTTGCGGGTGAGGACGGTGAGGTTGAATTTGTTGGAGGCGTTGAGGCGCTCGAATACAGCGGAGCCGAGATCGCCAGAGGCTCCGGCCACAGCAATGTTTGTGAAGGCAGACATGATGGATATGTGTGTATTGTATGGGTGGTTGTTTGAAATGTATTGAAGGAGTAGATGGTGCTGGAGTAAGTAGTTGAATAGATGGATGCTGGATGAGACTGATTATCGGAGTGAGATAGCTGTGTATATATAGTTCTAACAGGCTTCTATCTTAGACAACTAAGAACCCTTTTCGTCATTGTAGTGTTTGATAATACAACATTGACGGATCAACAGCAAGCAGATGCTTAGAAAACACATTGACGTACTTGCATAGAAGGGATTGACTCAACACGGTGAGAGTAAGATATTGCATTACATGAGCAACGTGTTCCATCGAGTTCATTGAGCTATGTCAATTGCTGCCTGTGCTTGCGGCTTTGTTTGGAGTCGTAATGGGGACATGGCCCGGGAATAGGATATTGGAGGTGGGATGGCCGAGTGGGATATTCGTCCCACCCGCGGACGCCCTTCCGAAGCTTAAACCTTACTCCAGATCTCTGATAGGCTGAAACCGATCTGTCAGTTATGCGAACTTGCCCCCCCTGTTTTCTATCCCACCCGCGGAACCCCGAAATATCCCACTTCTCCATCGGCCATCCCACCCGCGATTACCAAGTCAAGCCTCAAAGAGTCTTTGATATGCAGGGTCGTGCATCGCGATCCTTTTTTTCCCCCAGAATCCCACTCGGTTCCTTTCCACCTGCACCACCGCTTTTTGTTTTGCTTTGTCCACCATGGAGATGTCCTACAACGACCATGATAGGACGTTGGACAGTAGGTCAGTACAGCCACTCTCAATGTCAGAGTGGGATCTCCGAGACTCTCTGAAGCTGACGTGACGCCGCCTGTCAGGTCCTCCGCTGATAGTGCTGAGCCAGCGTCTTTGCGCCATGTATGCCACTGCGGGAAGAGCTTTATCAGAAAGGAACATCTGCGGCGCCATCAAGCGACCCACGGCGAACGCAACTTCGTTTGTCTTGTTTGCCAGCGATCCTTCACACGCAAGTGAGTCTCGCATGTTGTTGTTCTTGGCATAATGCTGACGGTTTCTAGCGACTTGCTACGTCGCCACCTGACACGCCATGACATGCCCACCGCTCCTGATCCCCGAAGGGGACGAGCCTGCGATACGTGTCATGCAAACAAGACCAAGTGTGATGGCGGTACAAAGTGTACGCTTTGTATCAAGAGAGGCATCAATTGCACGTATAAGCACGCATCCAAAAGCAGCAGTGGAAGCAAGAGCCCAAAGGATGATGTCGCACTGGACCCAAGAGCTACGTCACGTTCTTTGGTGAATGGTTTGGGATACCAAGGGGCTACTCCATCTATCATCTCAAACCTCACACCAGGAACACCTCAGATCCCACCGATCGACGAAGTCAAGGCTGGCTTCAGACGAATCGCCAATCATGTCCAGAGTGGTGAGATACCCATCGGCGAGGATACTCCAATACCTCCTTTAGATCAGAAATGGTTCGAAGTAAATTCAAAGGACTATTTCGGCCGTTTTCACGGCACGTGGCCTCTGCTACATGGTCCAACGTACGTCGGCATGGAACATGCTCTGCTTGTCTCAGCCTCAGTGGCTATGATAAGCTGCTGGCTCAAGAGTCCGGATGAGTTTGGTGAAGTGGTTCTGCAACTACACGAGGCCTTCATGAAAGCCTTCTCGGAGTGGATCGTAAGTCTTGATTGTTTTGAGAACAGAACAGAAATGCTGACGAAGAACGTAGTCAAATCCAAGGCCTCGACATGATTTAGACAACCCTTGGCCTATGGAAACATATCAGGCTATAGTTCTCAACATCATCTTTGCTTTCTACCATGGGGTTCGTACGCTTCATCTCCTAGTAGCTCATTTATTAACTACCTATCAGAGTGAGAGGTTGGTCGCCAAGGCATCGCTCTTACGAGGCACACTGGTCGTGTCCTTGCGCGAGATAGGCTTTTTCAACAGCGATAACGCAGAAGAACAACAGCGAGTTCACTATCCAGGAACATTTGTTCCCTGGATAATGACTATTCGACATAGATGGAAGCAGTAAGTCCCCTATTCGGTCCAGTGAGTAAAAAGTACTGAGGAGTCAAGACTCATAATCTCTCTTTTTAAAATCGATTTCTATCTCTCGTCAGCACGGTTTCAAGCCCCAACTCTTTTTAGGGAGGAACTCGACCTCACGATGCCGGCGACATTCTCCCTCTGGAATTCTTACGGTTTAGACATCTTCTTTAGACGAATCACCCAGGAACCCACCGAACGATCCAACTTCAAACTCTCGGAGATCATAGCGAATCCAAACACACCCGTCAAGTCTCTTTTACTCTTTGAAGATATCCACCTGGCCCTCTGTGGATTGCTCCCCGCGATTTGGAACCGCAGCCAGATCGCCCGTCGGAGCACAGAAGCTGGGAGGCCAACGCATAACTCCACGTCGCCTTTGGCATGGCAGCTGGAGACTTGGAAGGCAGACGTAGACCGCCTGAGTCACCAGTGCTACCAAAGCTTCCATTCTGCTGAATCTGGAGAGCTTCCCTTCGCTGCGTACATCGGCGACTATGATGAGGAGCCATCGAGGGCACGAGCCGCAGCCATGGCTAATATCAAGTGTTTGGCCTCCGACTGCACTATGACTTTTCATCTTCAAGGGCTTCAGCTGTACTCCGATACGCGCACGATCAACTCAGTGGCCAGGGCATCAACTCTCTCGTCCAACCAAGAGTCGTCTGTACACCCGCGACTACAGAAGCTTCACACCCAGTTAAATCTCTGGGCTCAGTCCCTCGAGAGCAGGCGCGCTTTAATTCACGCTCTTGCAGTCCTTCGTCAATGCGAGACTGATCTAGAATCAAACGAACCCCAAGCACAATCCATCAACCCCGTAGCTTGCCTCGCCATCTCAACGAGCGCGCTGGTAGTCTGGGCGTGGCTTCTCTTCTCCGAGGCAGCATGTTCATGTGTGCCGAGTATAAACCATATAAACATCGGAGTTGATCCGCAAGACTTACGGAATACGCCACGGTTGGAGAATTGGATACAGGCTGATGGAACTGCGGCGGTGAATAATATTCCCCTCTGTAGATGTGTCTCGGAAGGGTGGATGGCTAGGTTCAATGCTTTGCTTCCCCAGGGGAGAAGGAGATGGGGGCTGTGTGATGAAGTAGCTCCTATGCTCAATACTCTAAGCGCTGGTAGCTAGAGGAAGAAGTGATACCCTGTATATATTTAGAATTATGCGTCTTACGAAGGCATTTAGCGAAATCTACTACATATGGATTCCATGTCTCTTGTCGATTCCGTTAGCCAGATGTGACTTACCAAGCCACGAGGAGGGTTGTGGGACGTCCATATGAAATCTCCTTTGATGAGGATACGTAATACCATGGCCTGACTAAATGTTGCATATTTGAAAGCCGACAGAACTGGCTTACCGAGAAATAAGGATTCGCATGAGCCAAGACAAAAAGTCCCTTCACATTTGTCAGCGGGAGCAAACAATGACCCGAGGGGGTGTTGTTATGACGTTGAGACATTAAGATACATGGTTACAGATCCTCATAACCAGTCTCCTTACTTATCATACTCGCTCAGCGTCAGAATCAGTAATTCTGTACATAAAGGCCCTTGCTGAAATATGAGGACGATTAAACTACCACAGCATCTCTTCACTTTCTTTGACAGCAGCTAATCATGGGTTCTACCGCGCAACCTGTCGATGCGCCTAAACTTACACTCTACCAAGCCAACGGGGCTTACTCTCTTGTTCCTCACGCAATTCTACGCCACTTCAAAATCCCCTTCAACGCTATTCGACTCAAAGCGGGCCCACACGGCTTGGAATCAGCAGACGGGAGTTTCACGAATGCTCAATATCGCTCTATTCACCCTAGTGGCTTTGTTCCCGCCTTGTCTGTCGACGACGAAGTCATCACCGAGACGCCAGCCGTCCTTAGTTACATATCCTCCCTGGTTCCGCGTGACAATCTCTTAGGCACAACCTCAGTCCAGCGTGCGAAGGCGCTGGAGTGGATGGTCGTCCTGTCAGGTACGCTGCACGGCATCGGCTACGCAGCTTTCTTTCGACCGGAGCGGTTCAGCGCCGAAGCAGCTCATCACGATTCGATACGAGCCAAGGGGGCGAGCGTTGTTAGGGAGTGTTTTAAGAGAATTGACGATGGGCTGAAAGGGCGAGGCTTCATCGTTGGGCAGGCGTTGACGGTTGTGGATTTTCATCTCTATGTTTTTGCTCGCTGGGCACATGAGGCGGACATTGATGTGAAGACGGAGTATACTTACTACTATGAGCATCTTCAGAGGATCGAGAAGTTGGATGGAGTGAAGGGAGCTATCGAGGCTGAAGGTCTGGATTTTGCATTTACTTAGAGGTGCGGGCGACACGACCAGTGAAAGGACTGCGAGTGTTCAAGGTGGACAATGAAAGGGCCTCAAAGCAGGTGAGCATGAATGACACATTCAGGGAGGGCGAATTGATAAAAAGTTTCATACATGCAGACAGCCTCTATGTAGCTATCCCCTACTCATACCCAGGAAAACCATTCTATGCTAACCCAAAATCCCCTACGCATGATGCCTTCGATGCTTCTTGAGAAAAGCCAAAGCCGACGACTTGTTAATATACAAATTCATCCTCGACAACCCACCACAGAACACCTGATTATTACCAGGACAGTTCACGTTGCAATCTGTCATGGAAACATTCTTGCCTTGGCCAAAACTAGGCAAAAGTCCCTGCCAGTCGACCGCGTTGCCACACCAACACTCGAGACCGTTCTCGACACCGGCGTATTTGTACATCCAGCACTTCTCAAGACACGTGTCGATGGTCATGGCGTTGCCATCGGTCATGACCAATTGCGGAAGTAGACGGCCCAAGAAGGGCTCGGAGACGCATGAGTAGCTCGTGAAGTTCTTGTTACCGGGATCTACAGCGGGCGCCGCCTTGGCACCCGCCTTGTAGAGCTGAAGCCGCATAGTGCCTCCGCAGTACTCCGTCTTGTCGCCCGCGCACGGCGCAGAGCAGTCCTTCTGGTTGAGCGCCTGGAAGCTTCCGAGGCCGAGTTTGTCGCCGCAGTAGCACTCCCGACCGTTCTCGGTACCGAAGTAGCCGTAGGCGCTGCAGAAGGAGGCGCAGCTTTCGAGGGTCATGTTGTCGCTGGTGTAGGTCTTGGAGCTGAGGGTGCGGATGAAGAGGCCTTCGGTCCAGCAGCCCTGGAAAGCCCATGTTCCTACTGGGTCGGAGATTGATGGGCTTGTGGAGACTGGCTTGATAGCGGTTGAGCTGGTGGTGCTTGTTGTGGAAGTCAACGCTGCGGCCTTTGAGGTTGTGCTGCTGGTTATTGAGGTTGTGCTGCTGGTTATTGAGGTCGATGTGCTGGACTTGGTGGTGGAGCTTGAAGTGCTTGCGGAGGTGGCACGAGAGGTAGTGCTGGTTGTTGACGAGGTTGTAGTTGAGGAAGATGCAGCTGAAGATGTCGTCGACGTAGTCGTAGAAGCGGGACAGGACGTAGTAGAGGACGTGAAGGTCAAGGAGGATTGAAGACCAACCAGGCCACTTTGAATGGAGACTACAGAAGAAACTGTTGATGAGGTTGCAACAGATGTTGAACGACTGTTCGTAGAAGAAGTAGTGCCTGATGAAGCTGTGCTAGAAGACATTGTACTAGAGGCCGAAGAAGTCGTCGTCGTTGTGGTAGTATAACGAGAGCTCGTAGAAGAGATCGTAGAAAATGTCGTCCATGTTGTCGACGAAGTACTCGAAGTAGCGCTAGAAGTTGTGCTTGACGTAGTCGTGGACGTGGTGGAGGCACTTGATGTTGACGCAGTCGAAGTCGACGTCGTAGGTCGCAATGAAGAGCTAGTGCTGCTCAAACTACCAGTAGACGTGGAACCAGTAGATGTGCTACTGCCAGAAAAGCTTATAGTTGAACTGCTGCTTGTCGTCGAGCTTCTAGACGTAGAAGTGGAGGTACCGCTGATGCCACCAGCGAAATTGGCTGCCACACTGATTGAACTGTTTGGAGATGCACCGCTAGAAGCTGATGCCGACGCTAAACTGCTCGTGGAGCTGCTGCTAGTAGTGGTAGTGGTGCCACTCGATGTTGAGCTGCCCGAAGTCGCTGCGCTGCTGATGCTAGAGCTTCCACTTGTGGAAGCTGAGGAGCTGGCAGTTGAAGCCGAGGGCAGCACGGAAAGAGCAGAGATCGACGACGTGGCAGCTGAAGAAGTAACACTACTGCTCACAGAAGAGGTCGACAGCGAAGTCGACAGGGAACTGCTGAAGGCCGCATTCAATTCATAGACGTTAAGACGGTTAGGTCCACCACAGTATTCACTTGAATTGCCTAATCACTCGTTAGTCGACCTATGCACGTATTCGAAGACAAATACGAACCGTTACAAAGCATGCCACAATCTGTAATGAGAGCTGGCACTGAACCATCTGCGAAGCCATTACCGCAGTAGCACTAACTTGTCAGCATTGATCAAAAGCCTCAAGAATCGGGGGAACGTACCTCTCCTCCATACTCCACCCCAGCGTACACGAAGTTATCGTTGCTGCAGGCTTGAACACAATTCGAAACAGTAGGCGAGTCCACGCTGCGACCGTTGGGGAGTGCTCTACCGGCAGTAGCCTCAGTATAACAACCGATGCTGGTGTATCCATTCACACCAGGATTGACAGATGGTCCTTGGGGAGTAGCGGTGCTGCCGGCACTACTGGTGGTTACACTGGCGAAGGTACCATCCCACTGGAGAGTATCAGCAAAGAGACTGATGTAGGCACCGCTGCCGTCAACGCCGTTTCCACCACAGAATTGGTTCAAGCTTCCCGCGCAGTCAAAGTTGCAATTCGCATCGTCAACCTTCTGGTTGGGAATTTTGTTTCCAGCCCAGCACTCGCTACGGTACTGAGTTCCGCAGAATGTCAAGCCTTGTTCGCCGCAGGTGTTGATGCACATCTCATTGGTGTTGGAGCTGTTGGCGTAGAGAAGGTTGGAAAGTTGACGACCGGGGTTGTTCTCTTTGAAGCAGCCTACGTATTGGTATTGGCCTTGACCGTTGGGCAAAAGAGGAGCAGCTTGCTCGGAGACTGCGTTGCAGAAGAATTGAACTGCGCGCTTCTCGAAACTCCAGGTCGGATCGTTGGTGTTTATGGTCCACTGCGCGGTGCCGTTGTAAGATGGAACGTTCCACTGGCTCTTAGGGACGGCGCAATTAAGCGTGGCAGTCTGACTCTGGCCCGGAGCTATCAAGGTTCCTTCGGCGAGATCAATCTGGTTCGCAGATCGCACGATACCAGGGACGCCGAAGGGAGGCTTTGAGACGGTGAGACCAAGCTTGACACCGCCGGGAGCAGCAGTGTTGGAAATTCTGAAGAGCAGAGACTTGGCAGTGTTCTCTGTGACATTACCAAATGTGAAGGGCGTGTTGGGGTCGTATTTAACCCAACCACTTCCATCTGGTGTCTGGAACTCGAGAAGAGCCGTCGGCGGATCACCAGCTGAAGCGGACAGAGAGACTGTTGCGTTACCGCCAGTAGTGACGAACTTGACCCACGCTGTGAAGTTTCCAGTGGAGGAAGTATCAGGCGAGACAGAGATAGCAGTGTCGTTTCCTCCACTAACAGCAGTTGGGATCCCCGACAGCGCAAACTTGCCAACCGTGAGGCTGTCTGTTCCTGTCCAGGTGGTGAAAGGTCCAGATGCAGAGATGTTCGAGTACAGAACTGCCGAGACCTGAAGACCGCCGGTACCGTCATTTCCAATGAGGATAGTCTGGTTCAAACCTTGCGTGCCGCTGACGAGGCCGGTAAACACCACTGCCATGGGGCTGACGTCCAGCAAAGCGCTTGAACTCTTCCCGACACCTGTGAGTCTGACCGTGGTAGACTTGCTGTATGTTGCATCTGCGACGCCGGATGTTTGGATGTTGATGGTGGTACCCAGACGACCGACGCTCTTGGGAGAGAACTGCGCTGAGAATTGAAAGTTGTCGCCTGCGGACATGGACAGGGGCAGGTTGGGCGACTGGGTGATATTGTAGTTCGTTGAGTCTGCGAGGGAAATTTTGCTGACGGACAAGTCAAACAGAGCGGTACAGTTGATCGTCTGAGGACTGGTAACGTTCTGCAGATCGGAGGTACCAAAGTCAACTGACGTGGTGCAATTGAGAGGAGACTTGTTGGTCGAACCGAGACCGTAGAAGTAGCCCACAGTGGTGCCGATGTACGCCATGCCATCTCCAAAGACAGGTCTGCTGAACTTCGTGATACCGACAATGGTGAAGTTTCGGATGACGTTCAGGTACCCGTTCTGAGGAACAGCATCGTAGATCTTGAAGTTTGTGTTCTGAACATCGGAAACCCAGAGAAGCCCTGTGCCTTCCTGCCCGTCGAGGGACGTGGTGGTGCCGTGGCTGACGCCGAGGATGTAAGCGTTGTTCGTCGGACTGTCGGCGACTTTGGTGAAGTATGGAACGCCGTCGAGACATGAGAATTTGAAGACGTGCGTGGGATATTGGATCACTGTATTGTCAGCTGAGAAGAGCGTGCGTTTGCGGGATGAACATACCGTTGATGTAGATGTAGCCTCCTTCAAGAGGATACACACCAGCACCAGCATACACGGAATTCTCATTCTGGAAGGTCTGGATCACCCTATCCTTCGAATCGGGCCCATTGCGATACCCACCCAAGTCATCAAGATTGAGCCAGTACGTCTTACCAGATTTGCCAGTAACAATGCCCATTCTCTGGATGTTGCCGCAGGAGAACTGACTCGGCAGAATCTCAAGCGGACTGGTTCCCAGATCCTTATCTGCACCGTCGAGTTCTTGCTTCTCGAAAGGCATGAAGAAATCGACTACGGAGAGAGTCCCGTTGTCGTTGATGGACATGTGAACGGCAGCTTGCTCCATTGCGGTCGGCGGAGTGAAGCCGTTGACGGGGATGGTCGAGAGCTGCGAAGCGTACCCGTTTCCACTGGCGAAGAACATGGATCCTGCATCGTCGGAGGCAAGACCGCCGCCGGACTGCCAGATTCCAGCGCCGGAGATGTTATTGCTTACTCCCAGACCTTCAGAGGCCCAGTGCTCAACGATGTTGCCGGTGGTCTTATCCCAGCCCATGATCCAGCCGGTGAAGTTATACTGCACACAATGCGACGCAAAGCCGGCGTAGACATACTGTCCCGTGTGAAGTAATCCCGGGCGCTGGTGATGGATACCGCCGGTGAACATACGCTCTGGATTGTTTCGCGCGATAACACCCTCAAGGTCAACAGGGAAGTTGGGCTGCTCGGAGAGATCGTTGACGTTGATAGCGTGGATCTTATAGCGACCCGCCGGTCTGCCCTGCGGCACTTGACCAGCTGTCTGGTTCACATATGTCTTTGAAGTAATATACCAGGTATCTGTCTCTGGATCAATGACACCCGTCGCAGTGACGCCAACAGTTGGGTTGACGTCCACGCAGCCGTCGAGGTCAGCCGTAAGGAAAGGAATGCCAATATTCCGCGACGCGAGAATCACGCCCGTCTTGGCGTCGAGTTTATAAACGTTGTTCTGGGTCGTGGCGAGATAGACGTATTGCTTTGTGCCTCCCGAGGGAGTGTAGACTAATGGTTGCGAGTAGATCTGCTCAGCGGCGCCGATGTACAGTCCTGGAAGAGCCGTCTTGAAAAGAATGTCGAATTGAGGGCTGCCGACGATGGCAGGGTCCATGTTGTGGTTACTGCGAGCCTGTAAGTCAGTTGCTGGAAGATCATGTCCCTGAGGTGAAGCAGGACTCACGTTTGGTACCCAGTTCTGGAGTTATCGCCTCCCCAGGTGATGGTGTCCGTAGACCCAAGACCACATACCCGACCTACCAGGGCCGGGAGAATGAGAGTAAGTAGCAACTTCATTCTGGCGATTGAGCCGAAGTGCAAAAGTAATGAGTGAATGAATGAATCAATGAACAAATGGCACGAAGTTCAAAAACGCTCCGCTAGGCATATTTCACGGTGGGCAGGCAATGTCTATATACCTTCTAATGTCCCAACGCCCACCGGCATGAGTTCAGGGCACCCCGAGATCCAGATTCCTGATAGACCATGGTAACTTTGGACCCAACGTCTTGGCTCACTGGGATTTTCGGTTTGCCGGGTCTTTCGCTCGGTGATGTGGTAACCTTCCAGTCGGCTGAGCCATCAACGCGAAGCCTCGAATCGACTACATTCCAGCGGCAATACGGGACCTGCATGATCAGTGCCCGTGGGGCTGAAGCCACGGGGGAAGAGGCTGCGGGTGATGCCATTTGCGGATCTGAGGTTTGTGTCAGCGGCGATGGAATGGGACGATAGCTTTGTTCCTGGCGGCCGTATGGGGGACAGTGCATTTTTGAAGATCCGGTTGAACCGGGACCCTGAGATGAACGGGCCTGTCAAGTCTCGAGATTTGAGTTGTCTGGAATGTAGAAAAGTTTGACTTTGGGCTAGGGTGTTGATTGTCTCGCTGCGGCCCGCCTGCATGTCATATGCGTTTTGGAAGTACTTCACTGCATTTTTAAACCCACCTCAGGGTTTCCTCGCATGCTATCGTCCCCTTCCCCCTTCGAGGACAGACTAAAATAGATCGCAGCATCGGAACAAAACATTATCTGTCATAGTTCTTGAAGTTCTGGTCTGTGAGAAGCTCCACATTCTTCAAGTCGACGAGCTTTGCCAATGGAGATTCGTAGCGCCTTTTCACGTCGGTTTATTTATAGTATCACTTACCGTACTGGGCCCATACATCAACATGAAGACAAGCCTGATTACCTGGTCTAGGCTGTGGCCGTCCAAGATGCCTATGCGGCTGCATGGAATAGCCGGGTTCAAAGCGGGTCGATTGGGTGACGCCTCATTGATTTCACTGCAATTTTAACCCACCTCAAGGTTTGCTCCCATGCTATCAACTGGCAGACTGAAATAGCTTACAATATTATAATAAAACTACATGTTGTTCTTCTTAAAGTTCTTACCAGTCCATATTTCCGAGAAGCAGCAGTATAGCCTCTTTTACTAGTAAGCTATAGAGCTACATTGATAAACATTCATAATACACATACATATACACTTAGAAGAGTAACAGTATAACTGATGCAGTGGGATCATGCGCAAGAATAACATGAGTGGCAAATATTCTCATTAGGGAGCTGACTTGATGTCATGTCTATTGAGAACTTGGACTATCTTGATAACCTCCTTAATATTTTCAGTCCCACTGCAGTCTCCTTATGGCCGAAACACCACGATGGATTGATCACTTAACCAGTGAAACTTCAACACAGCTGTCTAATACTTTACCATCACATCAATACGTATAATATAATTCTTTAGGTCGGGTTTTTGACTGAAGCTGTGGTTAGTGGGACAGCCTCATCCAATGGACCATGAAGAAAAATGAGGAGGCTTGTTCACTACAGGTTTAATTTGATGATCCCCCCTTCGCAATGAGACAAGGCTGCAATGCGACCGTCAATACTTTTTTAATCCAACCACAATTTTCTTGAAAGAACCTGCTATTGCAGGCTTGTACGGCGTCAGCAAGTCAGCGAGCTATATTAATAACGATTCACAACGCACGTCGTGGAAGCTAATGGTTTGGTAGTCTATGAAATGCACCCTGACTCATGCGGTATCAGGCAACTGGTATTCAGAAGGCCTCTCGCCAATAATTCAGATGCTGTATTCGTAATTTACAGTGAATTTTGCCAAGTTGATCTACGTTGGATCAGACGAAAAAACGAGGACCAACAGTCATATTGCACTGCAATTTTAACCCACCGCGAAACTTGCGATATACAAGGTCATGGCCTGGTGCACGCAACTATCACTCGGCCTCGGGCTTATATGGGAATATAGTCTCATCCCCAACATGTGCTTTTGCTCATGTTAGAGGTTATGGTTCTATTGGATCACCCTCAAGCTTGACTGAGTTAGTTCAGGCTTTCAACCTGGCTTCAGTGCATTTCTACCCAGACTAATCAAGCGCATCCAATATTCATCGCACAATACACAATGCATAATGCAAAATTTACAGTATGTTACACTCAGCACACTCTTCCCTCTACTGTATCTTAACCCGGGGTGCATGGGAGAAGTTCAAAGTGCAAAGGAAGCTCTGGGCTTACTATACCATATGTTAGTGAAAAGAGAGATAATAGCTAGTGAACAAAAACTTTCCATTACAATACCTATAGATTTTGATGGACGACTATCAATCTGCCTCTGGCTACAATGCTTATTGTATTCAGAAAAGTGACCTGTAACTTATTCTTACTGGAGAGCCCTGCTACCTGGTACTCGAAAGTTAAGCATATCGAATGGCTTTTATGTTCAATAGTTCAATCCGGCACAAAGACTATATGTGGGTGACCAAAGCTGCACAAATTCTAATCAAGGACTTGTAGGTGCCCGAGGAGCTGATCACCCAAGCACGACCGGTACGCATAATCTCATATACAGAGTACTCACTGCAATATTAACCCATCTTCAAGCCACCAACTCACATTCACTGACGTATATACCAATATGGTTGCCCGACTTTGCTGATACTGAGAGCAACAGCTTGTAAGGTTCCCCTTCGAGGATAGGGCATTACTGCACTGCAATTTCAAGTCAATCTTGGGACTGACTGACGGATTAAATCTCACCCTCTGATACCCTTTACCGATTCTGTAGGTTGTGTTTAGTTGTCGACGTTTTCAAACATATTGAGTTCTTGGTTTTGTCGCTGACTTACGATTTAGTTGGGTTTTATGTAAAGCTTGGCTTGCGAAGTCCTGAAATATGTGTATTCACTGCAATCTTTGACACGCCCTGATGCTTCTGCCCCCCTCCGGAACAAATTACTGCATCAGTACCAGGAATCTAGACTGAGAGAGCATATTTCGCACTAGAGACGATAAAAGGTACTCCCACTTGGTAGAATGATCCTGGAAGGTTCATCTAAGATCAATTTGGATTGTTCACCCTGCATAACTCGTCAGAAGAGCAGAGCCTGCTTCTCATGGCAATTCTAACCCTAGCCTACGACTTCTTGTCGACTACTAATGTCGCTGATTGGTAAGTACAGGTTCCCCCACGTAGGAAAGTTGTGTGTTCTATATTTCTTTGCACTGCAATTTTAACCCCACTCAAATCTTATCTCAGGATACCGATATCTAAGTATGTTCTGCAATAACAGGGATGCTGGGATTCTTAACTTGTGGCACATGTACATATGACTGGTTTCTGCTGCAATGTGGACTCAGAGTTGCAACTATATTGATCCAATGCATGATCAACGTATGTTCAAGGACTACTGCCAAGGCAGTACATTGATTTAAACATTATTTGTGATTTTTCATCTGGATAACACGGCCCACCTACAGATAGTTTTTACTATCGGTCATACACAAGGCAATGAAATCAGGTCTCATAATCGAGAAGGGGGTGGAAGAATAGTAGAGTGCCACTGTGATCTCGTACCACGGTCAAAGTGTATTTCTGCCTGCTGCCGGGAGCATGCTATGAATTTGAAGCAACATGTATACTGCAAACTTAAAGATTATGAACTCTTGTTCCTCTATCAGCAGAACCTTTTTGTTAATAATTTCATGAATTCCGAGCGGCGACTGTGTGAGTTGCTGGACAACAGGCCAAGAGGACCGTACAGGTAGATTAGCCCCTGTCATCAGCCGAATCCACTAGTTAATAAGCAGGTTGCAGTACACTATCAATTCAGCCATCTGATCAGCATAGGCAAGCAAAGGCGCCACAGTAACAAAACGTACCATGCTTCGTGTAGTCCCACGATATTAAACAAAGTGTCCGGGAAGTCGATGTATTACAACATCTTTTGACCAGAAACTTCGATCGGATGGATTATGTCCCCAGCGGAAGAGGCAACGGACCAACAACTGGCCGACTCTGGATTTATTTCCCCTTTTGGCGATAGCCCACGGACATGGGCCTCGGTTCAGTCTCTAGAGCATGGCGAGATTTTCCATACTTAACAACCACGAGGCAACTATCTACATTTATGCAAATTACTTCTCTAATCACTCATCGCCATCATGACAGACTTATTACTTTCTAAGCCTCTTCAGCTACCATGTGGGCTAACCCTGCCCAACCGCCTCGTGAAGGCAGCGTTGGCCGAGGAAATGGCCGATCGTGACAACCTCCCTACGACAGCGCAGATGAAACGCGCATATGGCGCTTGGGCCGATGGCGGCTGGGGCATGATCCTGACGGGAAACGTCCAAGTTGACGATACTTACCTAGGAGGATTCGGCGATTGCGCTATGAGCACAAGCGTTCCGGAGGAAAAGATTCTCGAGGCGTATGAAGCATTTGTTGGCATTTGTCGACGAAAGGGGACACCGACTATCATGCAGATCAACCATCCCGGTCGACAATCGCCTCTTGGAGCGGGCAAGAAATCGTACATGGCGAAGAATATTGCCCCGAGCGCTGTGCAGCTTGATATGGGCGACGATATCATATCAAAGATCATCACGAATGTTGTGTTTGGCACGCCAAAGGAGATGTCCGTTGCGGAAATCGAGGATGTTGTTCAGCGCTTCGCCAACACAGCGCGCATCGCAGCAGCAGCTGGTTTTGACGGAGTAGAGATTCATGCTGCACATGGCTACTTGCTCTCTCAGTTCCTGTCGGAGAAGAGCAACAAGCGAACTGATAAGTACGGAGGAACCCCAGCAGCCCGGGCGAAAATCATCGTCGACATCGCCAAGGCAATTCGTGCTGCGACACCAGCAAACTTCTGCGTTGGTCTCAAGTTCAACTCAGCGGACCATCAGTCCCCCAAGGAACTTCAAGAATGTCTGGAGCAGATTTCTCTCATTGCTGAGGTTGGCTTAGACTTCTTGGAAGTCAGCGGCGGTAGCTATGAGAACCCGACTGTAAGCCGAACTACCGTTTTACAGAACTCCAATCTGACATATATAGATGTTCACGGGAACCGGAGAGAAGAAGTCAGCAAGCACAGCTGCACGAGAATCCTTCTTCCTCGAATTCGCCCGTGAAATACGCGCCAAGCTTCCCAACGTGCCGTTGATGGTAACAGGAGGATTCCGCACGCGCGCGGGTATGGAGGCTGCATTGGCTGAAGGCGCCTGCGATCTCATTGGTCTCGGAAGACCTTCTATTATCAACCCGTCTTTACCTGCGAACACCATCTTGAACAAGGAGGTCAAGACTGAAGATGCCAAGCTCTACGCTCGCAGAATCCATACTCCTTGGATTTTAAAGCGCTTTGGGCCTAAAAGTGTTGGATCTGGCGTTGAAATTGTAAGTGGCGAGACTTTGGTTGATTTGAAAGATTTACTAATTTCTTGTTAGACCTGGTATAGAAAACAAATGCAGGCGATTGGAAAGTGAGCGTTATGAACTCCATTCTTGGCCAGGTGGCTGTTGTCTTTTTCCGCATTTTGCAATTTCCTAGTGTTGCTTATTAGATTACACTTTCAAACTGTCCACCGCCGAATTGGCTTACTATAGAGTATTAATTAGAAGAACTTGAATATCTGTGCTACTATGAGGTTCGATCCTTTCTTGGCATACACTTTTAAGATCAGAGTATTTCAACAGAGTTTACGGTCGATCTAGTGTCAACGTTTCACCACTCAGGCAGCTACTCTTACATATTGTGAAGTGTAACCAATTGATATATCGGATGACTGTCTGTTTGTACCTGTAGCAATTTTCACTGATCCACGGGAGCACTCTACGATGCATGTCCTATCTCATCTTCAGAGCAATATTCAAGCCAAGCGGCTTTCTCAAAAACCCTTCCCGGGTCTCCATGACCCCCTGCTTCAGTTCAGGTGAATACCTCCTCGCCCACGTCGCCGCAATCAACTTCATCTCCATCTCCGCCACATTTCTCCCCACGCAAGCCCTCGGTCCGTGACTAAACGGATTGAACGCAGCCTTTTGAAGGGTCGTGGCATGATCCCAGCGCTCTGGCTTGAAGTCGTCTGCATCAGGTCCCCAGATCTCCTTGGAGTGATGGATCGTGTACGTCGGTACGCTGAGGACACTACCGGGTGGGAAATAATGTCCTTTGATAGTGATTCCATTCGAGTTTTCGGGAATTTGCCGCGGGAGGCCAATGCCTGATGTGGAGTGGTAGCGGAGGGTTTCGTTAATCACGTTGTTCAGGTAGGACAGATCGCGGACCGTGTCGTAAGTTGGCACCGACACTTCAGCGGGGATTGCCTCATCGAGCTCGGCCTGCAGTTTCTCGAGAACGCCTGGGGTTCGTGTGACGTGATATAGTAAAGCGCAGGACGAGTTAGACGTGGTGTCACTGCCAGCGATGAGCTGTGTCAAAGCCTCTGCTGTCAATTCCTCGCGCCCCAATGGCTCGCCTTTCTCATCTCTACCTTCCATCAGTCGCGTGAGGAGATCTTTCCGTTCAACTGAAGGCGGGTCATCCAATCTCGCCTTGACGCGCGCGATGGCTATTCCGGCCAGGTTTTTGACTGCGTTGAGGCCATTGCTAAAGAACGGGTCGGGCAACCATTGGGCGTAGGGCTTCAATTGAGGAAAACAGCCCAGTGTCGCGCTTACTTCACCTCTTCGGTTCAGGATCTCAATGGCCGAGGCGTAGATTGGCGCGCTATCGGGAGTATCTCTGACTTCCGCCACATCAGCGCCATTGGCGAGCATGCCAAATGGTGCACCAAATGCAAGATCGCCAATGACATCGAAAGCGAGGTAGTTGAACCAAGGAAGACAATCGATCAGCGCCTGTCTCTTACCATTCCCGTCTGTGGTCTGACCAGATGCAACAAGCTTGTCCAGTTGCTTGACGAAAAGGTCGAGGTTTGCGTGGATGTACGGTTCAAATTCGCTGATGGACTTGGCAGAGAAGACGTGAGAGATGAGCTTGCGTTTGCGCGAGTGCTCAGCGCGATCACGCGTGTTGAAGAGGCCACGTCGGATTGAGACAAAAGCGTCATAGAACTCGCTATGGATCGTTAGCCGCTGAAGAATGAGCGCTTGCGTGGATACATACGATTTCAAGAAGCCGTTTCCGTGACCATAGATTGTCGCGATGGCGTCGACATCAGCTATCGACGTGTGGTTTGGCTGGATGCGAACCACCGGGCCAAGCTTCTTGTGAACCTCGTCTACGACGCGGTATCTTTCGCCGCGTCTGCAGACGTAGAGGAGCCATAGGTTTGAGAACTGGGCGGGGAAGGGTGCTGGGATATCCCTGAGATGGCCGTATGTGATGAAGTATGAGTAGAGGTATGTGGTGGCCAAGACGACTACTCCGATTGGGAGTGACCACCAGGTGAAGAGAAGATCGACTATTGCCATGGTGTTGCGTGTGGGATGATGACGTTCTGTGCTGGCTCGTCCAACGGTCGAGTACTAGATGTCTACGGTATGTGATCTCCCTCTGGGTGTACGTTTTATACACAGATGGCGCACTTGCAGACGGAGCGACAATCGGTATTAAACGTCAAACTCGGATCCCTCGGGCAAATACACAATCAGAATGGTCCAGAGGCCGATGACTCCGGTCATTCTAAGGTTTTTGACTAGCTCACCCCGCATCTTGCTCGGCACGGCGGTTTCGGTAGTTCACAGAGATGGGAATATCGTCAAAACGATACCCGAGATCCAATGGCAGGCTCCCGACTCTGCCTTAGTCAGAATGACAGCCGGAGGAACTCAATTGAGCGAATCATGTCATACCCTATGTTGCTTCCCCAGAAAATAGACACAAGTGGTGCAAAGAGCATTTGGTGATCGAGGCTTGGTGCGGCTACCCTACAGCAAGGGAAATTTGACGATGCAGAAGTACAGTTGCGTTAATGACCAATGATTGTAGTTTACGAACTGACTCATATGAAATCTATTTATAGTATTGGACAAGCACTACTAGAGAGACGGCTTCCAAGGGCGGTGGTGGGCTTGGGACGTTATCATACCATGAGTTTTGAGTGAGTTTTTGTTATGTTGACTTCAAATCGACGACTCTGGCAGGGTCAATTTTTAACGTCTGGTCGCAGGATGGAAAAAAATTGCCAATAGTTTAACTCGTAACTACTCTAATAGCTTACGAAAGTTATGTCTAGATTTCTGCCGGCTCCTCCCTGTCGAACACATTGCCAAAACACCAAGATGCGTTCCCCACTCGGACCATCAACATCGTCTGTCGCGTGCTATCAATGCACCGCTATAGGGCCCCCGGCACATATAGGGCATGGCCAATTGAAAATGAAAATGGAACAAGGTTTCTTTTGTCGTATTTGACGCATTGATGGACCCTTCAGAAGGCCTTGGAACAGGTCCCATCCGAACAGCCGGCTACCAGCGCGCCGATGCAATCGTGGGGTTCACGTTCAACATCCAATGGATAGAGAAAACACCAGATGCGGTGAAGTGATGCGAGTTTTGGGTCGAGCTGACAGCGTCGCAATGCGATTCAGCCAAGGGTCGAAAAACAACAAAGCTGACGGATCTGAAACAAGGCCTCCTCCCGCCAACTCAAGATCTAGACGCGCAGCCTCACGGAAGCAGCAGCAGCCGGCTTGGTTGTATTCTTGGTAACGGTGGGACTGGAAAAACAAGTCGTAGAAATGGCCCCCAAGTTTCCAAATCGGGGGCTCAGCGGTAGCCTCTGGCCGTGACGCTGCCGGGCAGGGGTCTTGGGTTTGATCTGCCGTCTCACAATGCCACCTCAAGCAGCACCCGGTTTCGCCTCGAGCTGACTATCAAACCGTTACTATGGGCGGTGTCTACCACGCAGAAACCGCTGTGGATAGAACTCCAGTAAATGTCCATATCTTCGCAGCGTCTGCCCTTTCTTTCGAATTCCTTTCTTTTTGTGCGCTCGTTGATCTGGTATCACTTCCGTCTTTCCTTTCGACAATTCCATTCTTACAATCTTTTTTATTTTAAACTTTAATTGTAATTCGCACAATCATTCAGCTCTGGAAGCCGTCTTTCTGTTGTAATTCTCGCCCTTCAACTCTCGCTCCAATGGATAATCTAGTTCTCGAACTGCAACTCTCGCGAATCATTTCTGCCGTCGAATACACGACAATATCCACATCGATCGTACCGAAGGCAACAGCCCTGGCCGAGGCTACGACCGCTGGCGAGGCACCGGTTGTCACAGTCACTCAGGAGAGTAGTTCAGATGATAACGGTTCTGGTTTGCCTGGAGGCAAGATCTTTGGGGCCCTTGAAATTATCATCGCCCTTGGCGTTCTGGGTAAGTGGCAGCCTACTCATCTCAGAATATTTATATCTAATATCTGGCAGCCGGTGTACTCCTAATGATAATGGGTATCATCCTGTGTGATCGACGAAGAAAATCCAAGAAGCGAAAGCGAGCATCCGCCAGAGTCGAGGAAAGAATGACAGCGGAAAAGAGCGAACAAGTTTCAGACCACCGAACCCCCACAGGGGCACGGTTACCGGAATCAATATGGCCCAGGATGGCTGAGAAAAATCAAACTGTTCATGATTACTGGCACAGCGAGGCGTCACGCCAACAACAGGGTTGGAATCCAGGACAAGGGCCACAGGCTGGCGGGCCACCGGGTTTACCTAGATATCAATAACCCATAAATCAACCAAGATTTGTCAGGAACATACCTTTGAGCGAGTTGGAACCATTGGACTCAAATTCTTGTGAGACTAAGCACTTGTGAGTTATTGGTGAGCGAGGGCGTCGAGTTTTTGGTTATAGATATTTGAAGCTTGCAGTTCAAGACCTGGGTTTCAAGTGTCACGCTTGAGCCTATAGTCTACTTGAACAATATGACATGTTCCATATGAAATAGTAGCTAAGCGGTCCTCACATTTCTAACTTTTGCTGATTTATTGTAACATGCTTGAGAAGAAGAGGTCGTTGTCGAGAACGGGCGATCTGAGTGCAAGCACAGGGGGCATGCATAATCTTCAGTCCACCAATTTGATCATCATTCATGTCTAGAAAATAGTGTATTATGATGCCAGGCCACTATGTGTGCCAGTGACTTTGCAGGCTCAGCTCAATCGAAAAGGTGGGAGGGAAATCTCGGAACTTCAACGTCGCCTGGCTCCGCACCGACTCACGGCTATAACCAGCAACTGCACTTAGACCGCCGGGATTGTGGCATCAGGCATATTCCGGGCCGATCCTCAACCAATAGGCCTATCACAATTGTGCTAATAGTACAAAGTCTTCTATTATGTGCCTCAATATCATGCTTTATATCCTATAGGAAAAGAGTACGTCTGGCGTGTGACGTGTATAGGAAGAGGTTGAGGACAATTCATGAACAACAAGTGCATCAACCTGTCACCATTACAGATGCATTTGACAGCCGCCTCGATGTTCGGTTTACTTACTAATATAGTCCTATGCCGAATTTCCGGATGGGTGTGCGATACTCGTTCACCCCGGCCTTTCCCAACCACTTAACAGCTAACATCTGGCCATGGTCAAACATATAAATCTAAGAATGTGGCAGAATAAGATAAAGGTGGCTGTCTAGAAACCTGATCTCGGTGATATTGCCTCCCCCTCGGTCGTAGATCGAGGTCGGAGTGAGGCTATCGCCGAGCCATATGGTGCCATATATGCACAACAATCAATAGCCCGGCTCTTGATGGCTGCCACCTTGCATCCGGTCACACACATGCTACATACCGCGGTACTGTACCTGAAAGACGTAGCATTTTTATTCCTTCTCCCATGGCATGATCTGTTAGCACCATGGTTCCAACTGTGCTGGATCTAAGACAATATGCCTGGGAAAGGTGTGTGCGGGGGGCAGGTCTCGGTCTTGAGATTCGGAGGACTCCGCCGCCTTGAAGATGGGAAGCTGGAATGGCCGGATGAAGAGTGTGAAGCCACCTGGTTCATAGTCGCAGCTCTATATGTTTCTGATGTTTTAGAAGGGTGGTGGCGGCCCGGGCTTCGAGAATAAGAAGCCGTGCAAGAAACACGAAATAAACTGGCATTCTCTTGGCTCTTCGCTATTTATTCAATACAGTAGATTACCTTGGGTAAAGATCTTCGGAACCTTTTCACGTTCCACTTTGTTCGCGGTAACCTTCGAGACCAAGATGCCTGCCCTCACTACATCTTCTGCTTCACCACCAGTTCTCTACCCATCCGTCACCTCAGACCTCGAAGCCGCAAACCAGAAATACGCAGCGAAGTTTACTAAGTCCTACTTACCCTCTCCACCCCGACGGTAAGCTCTGCGCGATCTCACATAGATCACATCTCCAGGATCATGGGCCTAACAGCTCCCTAGGAAGGTTGCAGTGGTAGCGTGCATGGACAGCAGATTGGATGTTGAACAAGTGCTGGGGCTAGACCTTGGCGATGCGCATGTCATCAGAAATGGTACGTCCTTATATGAATTGGGCATAGGTTCCAGAGGTCTGACGGCCTGCAGCTGGTGGTCGCGCTGTGGAAGCGCTACGATCAATCTTGATTTCTCAGCAGATGCTTGGTACCCGTGAGATTATCATTATGCACCATGTAAGACAATCCCCCCATCTCCCCTATCGTTCATTCACACAGAAACGCGGTCTTGGTCGTAGTCCACTTCCCACACCAACAAATGGAGACCGGCCCGGCTGACCCCACGTTTAGACCGGCTGCGGCATGCAGAGCTTCTCCGACCACGATTTCCGGAGCAAGATCCGGCGAGAACTGAGGGAAGACGTCGATCACATGGCGTTTCTTCCATTTTCTGACCTGCGGCAGAGCGTTATCGATGATGTCGCCTTTTTGCGCAAGAGTCCTCTGGTCTTGGATGTGCCCATCACGGGGTATGTGTATGATGTCAAGACGGGCCGGATTGAACATGTTGATGAGGGAGCGGACTCTGAGTGCTCCAGTCCTTAGGCGTTGGAAATGATTGTATTTTAACTGGTCCTGTGGGATATTTGTTGGGATTGAGGTTTTGATATGGCGCAGGGAAAGTATAGCGAGCGGGTGTTGCGATTGTTTGGTACACATAGCATTTGAATGGCGATTAACAATTTTACCCTTCTAACATGTCAAATTATTACAACTTTGTACCTGGCCCAATCAGTGATAAGGGACTGAGCTAGTTGCGTCTCGAAGTAAGAAAGCCTGCTGGTGATCTTATGTATGCAAGTATTCCCGCTTCCGGGCCTGACACGTAAGATCCGGCAGTAGTAGCCGCTTACAGCCTAAGGCTTCTGGGGTGCGGATTTAACTCTAATATATAAATCGGGGAGCATCGCCGGCAACCACGGATGACCAAATATACTTGAACAGAAGTTGTAGTCACCTGGGACGCACAATCTACCAGCTTCAGCCACACTGATCGTGCGACGAGTTCAACCCTTTGTCAAACGAATCTCTGACCCTTGACATAAGTCCACAACCTGGTCTAAAGTACATCTAGCATCCAAATGTCGATCTATATGCCCTCGCCAAGCCAAGACATCGAGCAAGGTAGGCGTTTTATTCAGTGAGAATACTGAGCTTGCCCAGCCATTGTAAGCTTGTTCAAACAGGAAGAGTCTCTCTATCGATGGACTTCATCAATGACTGATAGTTTGGTTACTACTACACGCCAAGTCCTCATGATGAGGAAACATTTGACGCAAGTTTAGCGGCGTTGATTTGTGGTATTCCGAAATAGGAATAGGGCAATCGGTGTTACGTACAATTCGTGTTAGTAACGACGCGGACACACTGACTGCGACACTTTTAGTGATGAAATGATGAGTAAAGGTATTTCTCAACTGGCTGAATAGACGAGAAAATAGTTTACTCCATGTAATAGCGGTAGATCCGATGAGGGGAAAGTTGGTCTCGAGATCCCCGGCAGTAAACTAATAAAACTCCCCGTAGCTCACCGAGATTGACCTTGCTTCCCTTCGTCCGTCCAACAAAGGATTTACAGCAACTTTTCCACCATCAAAATGCCATCAAGAACAACCGAGACACCCGATGAGTGGTCCAACTCAGCCAACATCATATCGCGCTTTTTAGCCCTCCAGCAAATCTACAGCGCCACAGAACTAGACGCCTTTCTCCAATCACAACAGTCAAACGAAAGTGATGCATCTGACTCGGTAACCCAGCCACTCGATGTAGTCGTTCTATGTGCATCGGCTATTTTGGCCATCCCAGAAGCGGTGTTTGAGTGGGCTGTTCGCGAACAGACTCGTGCAGATGCACGGCAAGGAAACACAGTCCTGGTCCTGTGTGGCGGGATTGGACCCTGCACTTCTTTCGTCTACGATGCGATCAAGTGCAGCAAGAAATACTGCCAGATCTATGATGATGTTGATGGCAAGCCTGAAGGACAGGTTCTGAAGGTCATGGCGCAACGCTTTTACAAGCTCACTGTCAGCAAATCTGAGCTACAACCTCCATCCCAAGACAGTTTCAGGATCCTGATCTCCGACCGCTCTACCAACTGTGGCGCAGACGCAGCAGAGACTCGAAAAGTCTTGGAAAGCAACGGCATACACTCTCCAAGATCGATTATCCTGGTACAAGACCCAGCCATGAGCAGTCGGACAGTTTCGTCCTTTAGCCAAGTCTACGATGATCAAAACGCGCATATATCGAGCTGGCCTCGATTGAAATCTGGCACAGCGAATCGACAAGTAAAAGCTCAGAACAAGAGCATGCCAGGGGAGCTTTGGTCTATGGATCGATTTCTTGATCGTATCATGGGAGACACATCAAAGGTGCGGGCGAACAAAGTCAACTCATCGATTGATATTCCACATGAGGTAGAGGATGCTTGGTCGGCCATGATGGATGAGGATAGCTCAAAAATACCAACTTAGGAGTATAAACGGCTGGACATGGATAAGTACCAGTTTAATTCTACCAATTTAGAGTGCCATGAATGAAGCGCGGATTCCCTTAGTGTTGTGTGAAATGGTATACTCCCCATCCTAAAAACCGGCAATGCTCCCGGCTCTGGCGCTGGCAATACACTTGATGTCGCAGCATCGGCTTTGGCCGCTGTGCAAATATCAGATCAGGCCGCGGCTGAGAGATATATTTCGCAACGTCACATGATGCACATCGTCACAAAAAGCAATCCAGCTCATTGGATCTCAACCGTGGAGTCGAAGATTCTCGAACCACCACCTTACAAAAACCCCATCCGGTCCGGTCCATCACCCCCCAAACTCATCCCCCGCAACACCAGAGAAACAATGGCCTCATCACTCCGCCGTTTCAGCCTCGTTTTCTACGTCCCGCCCGCCAACGCCGCAGCCTGCAAAGCGGCTATCTTCAACGCCGGCGCGGGCCGCTACCCGGGTCCTGGCGGCTATACCGAGGTCGCGTGGCAGGCGACGGGCACAGGACAGTTCAGGCCCGGAAATACGGCGAACCCGGCCATCGGGAAGGTTGGCGAGCTGGAGGAGTTACCCGAGGTTAGGGTTGAGACGCTGATTGTTGGGGAAGACACTGTTAGGAAAGCTGTTGCTGCGCTTAAAGAGTAAGTTGGACTGTCTTGTGATGATTGAGTATGGCTGACGACACAGGGTTCATCCATATGAAGTGTGTGCGTACCAGGTTTATCGAGTTGAGGACTTTTGAGGGTAGGAGTTCATGGTGATTGCCGAGCGTGGACGCTAAAAGACACGATCTGACTTTAGCGTGATCAGCAGTATTCAAGATACAAGCCTTTTAGATGGTATATGAGACGAATAAACCTGGTTTCAGTTGAAAGGCTATTTTTGATCGTGTAATATTCTGATGCACTCGAAGGGCAATGCTCCTCAAAAGACTTATATGTAACCAAAATTAGGGTATTATCAAAAACCAAACCTACTGTGACAATCGCCATCTTATATGCTCCTACTCTCAAAACTCCAATATCAAGCAACGAGAACTTTTGTCTGCGGCAGCAACGTCGTCCACCGCTCTCCAGGCCCTCTGCCCCAGATCCGCTTCAACGCCTCAATTCCCTTGAGCAAATTCCCAAACCCGCTACGAGCATGATGCCTCCGTAGCACATCCTCAAAATACGTCTTGTGCTCTTCAAGCTGTGCATCGGATGCTGCTACGAATGTCGTCCAGATCAGCATGTGCGCTACTGGAGATGTATCTGGAATCTGCTCTAGCGCGCTGATGAAACGCTGCACACGGGCGATGGAGCTGGGGTTCGCAGGGATGGGATCTAGGTCGAAGAAGTTGGTGGTTTGATCTGACATGACCTGTTGGAGATATATATCTCTAGCTTGATAGACAAGGTCTACGACTTGCGAGAAAAGGGGGGCGTGTTCTGGGTATAGTTGAAGGCAGTGATTGAGGCATCCGAACAGCTGATCGGTACGAGCCTGAGATGAAATCATTTGGAGACCCATTTCTTCGCCCAGATGTGGAGCAGCGTAGACGCGAATCCTATACCTTCTGTTAGAGTAGATCCTCCAGATTTGAAGCAGCGTAATTTGTGTAAACTTACTTGTGAAGCTCTCGCATGATGAATCCTGCCAGGATGCCAGTCCCAAGTCCCTCCTTGCCTCCGATGGCGTCCAGCGCCGACTCAAGCATTCGAAGAAGAACCGGGAAGTCTGAACCTCCGGTTACAAGGACAGATGTCATTAGTAGTAATAGGCTGATTAACACAGAATGCTGTGTTGTTTGGTCGCCACAGACAAGTTCTTGCCGTTTCCGCAGACCGCGGAGAGTTCGGCCGAGAAGTTGATACGGGTCAGGTACATAAGATTCGTAAGATGTGGTTCCAAAAGGATTGTACTGATTTTTGCTATGTTTAAGGCTATTCGCTAGCCTGTTGATGTGGAAGTGGAAGGCCGAAACTGTAAGCACGGCGTCCATGACAAGTTCATCTTGTTGAGCGAGAGGGAGTAGGAGGTGTCGCCAATCGTTGTGGATGCCATCTATAGCGACCATCTCCGTCGATATGCATTGCGAGACTTGATACGTTAGCATACAGGGTTAGGAACTGCGGCTTGAGTTACTTACAAGTCATAAATAGATTTCTTTTCCACGCTGGAGTGCTTTGTGGAACTGTCTGCAGGAAGATAGTGCGGAAGACGGCATGTTCATCCGGCAATTTAAGTTGTCCTGGAACGAGCTCTTGTATTTCGAGACCTGAAGACATGATCTCGATATCATCACCATCCTCATCCTCATCATGCGGTTCCACGCCCTCAGAGCTTTCCTTCACTGTTGATGATGCTACAACCTTGTCGGCCGCGGGCAGCTTCCACTCATTCCTACAGGACACGTTAACAATGTCTGTAGACATCAGAATCTAGGGTGTACTTACTCTTTGTACACACTCTCGATTGTCTTACCTGCCCACTTCCCCCTCGCAGCGACACCCTTGTTGAAGCGATGCCGAATACCCAATCCACTGCAACTCAGGCCTCTAGAAGTACACTTGTTACAAGTAGGCTCAGTTCGGTCACAGTGGATACGCCTTTTCGAACACTCATGACAGCCTAATTCAAGTGTTAGAATCCCTGCCAAGCAGGAGTAAGGCTGTGCTGACCTTTCGTTTTGGGTACGTATGCACGTTTCTTCTTTGGTATCATTGCACAAGTGGAATGAGACGGGATGAGCTAAGGGGATCGACGCTCAGCGGACGAAACTCAGTATTTCCGGGAGATAAGAGCCTGTAGCGAGAGAGCCAGGCGACGAGTACAAGGTTATTAAGGAGGAAATGACTTTTTCTCAAAACTATGCAAGCATCATATCGAAGCATGATCAGGGAAGTGAAAGCCGAGGCTGCGGGGTAGGTTGGAGCGTCAACTCCGCAGACGCTAGCAATGGTTGATATTGGGGAAAAGGGCTAAGCCAGAACAGGAGGGTCAAATGAGAGCATCTCCGATCTCTGAGGGACAACAGCGACACGCAACTATTAAGAAACATCATTTACCAGACCACTTCTTTGGGGATATCTCTATAGTAGTTTAGATGATATTTGAAGTAATTAATATATACCGTTGTAAATATTATTATAATTAGATAGTATATGCGCTTTAGTGTTAGAGAGAAAATTCGTTAACATATATTGTTTTCTGCTGGTACGAGGACGTCACTCTGACTGGTCGTCCCAGAGCTGAGAGTTCTCAATAATATACTAGGTAGGTGGTTCAAAAATAAATCGACGACTCCTAATTCTCATTCTATGATTCTAGATCATAGGCGTATTATACAATGAGAAGCTCTTTTCATTTCCTAACTTATTATGGCAACTTGCATAACTCTAACAATGCCAGGACAGACTGACATTTAGGTATATCAGCAATGTAATCCTCAAAGAATCGCTCCCTGTAACCGGAGTACACGGCTCTATTGTCTACCTCAGGGAGTCGTACTCTTATCTTGGTTTTTCTTTGGACGGCGCTCTGATTCTGAAAAGGAACTCGCACGATGCCTTGATCCTCAAGAATACCATCCAGAACGGAAAAGTCACTAGCGAATATTGAAGTAAGGGCATTGACGACTTCGAACGCGGCGCCGTTGGGGCTTCTGTATGGGTCTTGCATGAGCCATTCTTGGAGCTTTCTGGGCAGGACTGAGAAACGGCATAGCTGCTGATCATTGCTATCTTTCTCCACATAGATAGTGAGCCCGTCGTCGCAATCGGATATATGAGCCAGGGTAGCATTTGTCAGACGGGAATGAATTATCTGGTCATCTTGGACGATTTCCAGTTTCGTATGAATGTAGACGACTTCGACGATTTGCACTGTGCGTAGTCGCTGGTATAAAGAGAGTGCATCATTACAGGACCCGTAACTGTTAAATGTTGCTCCAACACTGACAAGATGACGCACAATCAGAATGATGTCCCGAATCAGAATTGATAAACTTACCGAGCAATGTGATATGCCTTAGTACTTAAATCCCATCGTCTCGACTCGAATGATGAAACTCTCTCCAACTTTTCCTTAACACATCTTGAGAGATAGCGATCTTCAATCGAGAGCCATCTGAAGAATGGCTGCAGCCGCCGCACCTCTTTCAGATCGAAATCTAACATCTTGATATTATAATCCATTAATCTCTTGAGGTGCTCCCGGTCCCCAATAGCAAACTCCGTGTCAATAGAACACAGTTCATCAGGTCTGAATGGCTGATCGGTTACGTATGGATGGCTGACAGGGAAGATTTTTGCTTTTCGGATTGGCGCTACGGGGAATTCGGGCACCAATCCATTCGTCTCATCCATCAAGGATAGCATGTTGCTTTTAGTGTTCCGTAGACTTGTCGAAGTCGAGTCCAGTAGTTTATCGTAAGCGGATACATTGACACCCAATTTTCCGAGGAAGAATTCCTTTAGATCGGGGTAGCATCCCTTCAGGCTGCTATTCAACTGTGTGGTTTCCGCCTCAGACCAGAAGCATTCTGAGGCTGAAAACCATGTCGAAAGGTCGTCTCGTTTGACTAAGATAACACCACATTCATCAAATGCAATTCTGATACTTGATTAGTTCGGTTAGAACAGACGGGTTCAATATACCGGGAAGCCCACCTCATTTCAGACGATGCAACCATCTCCTTGTCCAGATATTTGTAAATGTCTGTAACGTGAGCAACATCTTCACAACCTTCATTTCGTAGGAGAAGCAATTCCTTCACCAAGTCTTCGACGGTAGCATCTCGCATACCCATCTCCGTATGGAACATATCGTAGAGACTGTCCATCTGCTGTTTGTCGTGAATCTTTTCTTCGTAAAAACTCCTGAGAGAATATGCAGAGACCATGTCAGCAGGCGCAGTCCAGAGACAACTGGAGAGGCCCGCCCAAGTTGGTCCTCTTTCATTGATGTACAGAATGCCAGAATCGTCAAAGAACTCCCTATAAAAGTGTCAACGCGATCTTTGATGTAATGCAGATGAAATCCTACAGTGCTCGCTTTTTTTCGTCCCCAATGGATATCAGAAACCTCGCCCTTATGGCAGTGTATAATTCAATCACTTTCTCCGTCTGCCAAGGTGATAGCATATTGCATGAGCGCTTAATGGACTCCAGAATTTCAAGTAGAAAATCCATATCGTTTTTCCATTTCACGCTGAAATGTTTTGTTAGAAAACTCCATTTCGTAGCGACAGCCAGATCCATATTTTTCTCCTCCTCAAGCTTCAGGAAAGGAAACTCATCAGGGTACTCCATATAGTGCTTCACGTAGTCTTTAAGCTCTCTGAGTGGGACCCATGTGTCTTGCAGATTCAGCGAACGGTCCACGACGCACAGGTTCTGCGCAGGAAGCCCTTGAATCTCTGACACGAGGGTTGGATTTTTCAGCAGTCGAGGCCCATCAAAGACCCAAAGATGTTGAACGAAACCCAAGAATCTATCTGGACGATTCTTGAACACATATTCATAGGCCTCAGACAGAACGTCGATCTCATCAGTGGTTGAAGAAACGTCCCCATTTGACTCTTGCTCGGCGAGGGTTTTCGGTCGAAATAGACTTAGCCTTTCCCGGATCCCCAGGCAATCACACAACCACTTCTTCCAGGATAAATGAAAGATGCTGGACTGGTTTGGTGCATACTTCAATATTTCGGGGTGCAAGAAATTGAGAGAATGGCTTAGCCCAAACATACCAAGGCCAAGGAGCTTCTGGGGGGCGTATGGATGATCCATTCCCGGTAAGTAAACAATGCTCGTCCAAGGCTTCTCAATTGTCATTTCGAGAGTCATGATCTTCACCGCGTGGTAAGCTTGTTCATGTTCAGCGTTGAAAGACTGATGGGTGAGATATAGGTAACGGAGATAGCTTTTGATATCATGAAGTGATAGGTCTTTGGAATTTGAAAAACTCTCCAAGATCAAGCTTCTCACCTGAACTACCGTCGCCTGTAAGACTCCGAGTTGATGGTATAGAGCTCTCGGGTAGAGTTCACGGCTTGCAGAGTTGCTAACGACTCGCAGATTTAAGTTCTCGGGGATATCGATGTTTCCTGTTGTAGGAAAATAGACCGGCCCAGACGCTGCGGATGCCAGACTGCCATCTCTCAGTTGCAAGAGTGGAAATGATTTTATCTTCTCAGATTGTTCCTCATCGACGAAAAACTTTGAAAGAAGCCGAGCTAGAGCACCGTGCCACTCCTTCGTACGCCTCATCGTATACAGCCTCAAGCCTGGGTTATTAAAATGCAATTCCAACAGTTTGAGAAGTTGAGTACTGTTAAGAGTTATAAGACCATATTCTTTCAGCTTATTTGCCACTGCTGGAGGATACTTGCTCGAAAGATACGGATCATTGATCGGGTCCTCTAACAGCGGGCTTCCAGCTTTGTCTTGGGCATCTACACCAAGTATAGTAAGATGGCTGATAAGACGCCAATGCTTCACGTCTCGAGATCTCAGAACAGGATTTTGTGCGATCCAACTTCGAATATCAGCGTCGAGACCAGACCAGAAAGGGTCCGAGTCTCTCAATCTAGGCGTAAGGAACAATGGCCAGTGATAACGAAGAGTCGGGTGCTCGCAGAACTGTAAAATCGCTTGAAAGAACGCGGTCGCGACCTGATCCTGGATGCTAAGGTTATGGGCTGATGTGGTGACTATACCATGTCGGTCATCTTCGAAGTCGAAGTCTGAGTGAATGTGGAACTTGTGCAAAATGATTAGCGGACGGACATCGGCCTGAGTCTGGTGTGACTTACTCCGAGTGGAGATGTTCGCAGTGGCATAAAATTGAATAATTTCTTTGCCTCAGTATCAGCTCGAACCTTGAACTTATCTGTCAAGGGGAAAGCCAGCATGAGATTCGCTGAAAGATCGTCCGCTGACTGTTCCGTTACATGATAAAGCTCGGTATGAGTTTTCTCCTTCCCCTCGTCGACAGTAGTCACTTTCAGGGAGACTCGATATTCATCAACAGTGTGCTTCTGAAAATGCTTGGATTGATACATCTTGCCACCTTCGTCGAAAAGTTCGATCGTCATTGATTTAAGATTCTTTAAAAAAAGAAGGCATTCCTCCTGAAGTCTTTCAAACTGAGAAATAACGACTTTTCTCAGGTTCTGGACATCTTTCTTGCTGCCTTGGTCATGAAGGTAGAGCGTGATGCGAGTAGAATTGTCGGGAATGGTCTCCGCGGGTGTGACCCAAACAGGTCTCATCATATCGCCATTGGCATCAAAGATGTTGTGTTGAAACTCAAATGAGAAATTCCCAGACTGAATATGAGCCTTCTTAGTGGCGGTGACAATGGTCTTGACATTGGCTCCTTTCATTTGTTCTTTGTTGGCTGGCTGGCAAATAGCTTCGAGATCTGCCTTGGTAAGGTCGTCATGATTGCAATCGGTGACAATTCTGTCGGGATGTATCTTGAAGGTGATGAAAGGAGATTCATTTGCTGCGCTGGCCTTGGCGAAGGTTTGGCCATTGGTATACCGGAGGAGTTCATGTAACAACCTCTTGGCGCTGTGTTCAACATGCTCTCCTAGAAGCCTTTTTCAAGTCAGCCATTATGCATATCATCACGTTTTCAACTCACTTACGTGACATGACCGTTCAAGCTTTGGATGATCTGTTCTGCTTCCTGCGCGGTCGCCATGATTCAAATTCGGATAAATGGATGTTAATACAGTATGTAGATGTGGTGATAGACCAGAGATGGAGAAATCAGAAGTTTTCAGGGGGCACTTTTCGAAGGAGAAGATCAGAGAGGTAGTACAAAATGACAAGCCCTTGTTGTTGGTAGGGGTAATGTCGGGAACATCAACCAACATGCATATGCTGAGACGCCAATTCTGCAGGCTGACGCATTGGGGGAAATAAAACACCAGACGTGATATCAAGCAGTAATGTACTTATTCATACCAGAACTTCAATACAAATATACTAATATTATTCTAAAAGCTTCTAGTAAAGATAATGAGTTACGGGAGTTCTTATAAATCTTGAGCAATATTTTAGTATTTAACTAAAACTCCCTAGTCTAGGTTTGAGACCTGATCATAACACCCCTGTCATTCACCTCAAGCTGAACATAGCCCCTGGAGCTTGCATCCTGAGTCTACCTTATTCTGGAAATTAACGTCGCATTTTCAAGCCTTTGCAGCAGTTGCTCGGGCATTGCTCAAGCTCTTCAACAAAGATCAAGGTGCGTGACGTGAGTTCCTTGCACTGCAATTCACTCCGGCCGAAGCCTTACTCTGTTTAGTACAAACCTCGGGGAGAAGGCTTCACTGCAATCTTAACCCACTCCAAGGATTGTGCAGGCTGGGCAGGCTGGGCAAATGCACTGCAATTTTAAATCCTGCCCACTACTCATGTCACTACAACTAGGCTGGCAAAGAGCTCACTCATCCACTATTGGTCTTCTTCGCTGCACTTTTAACTCCTTTCAAAAGATCGCCTCTGTGGGGTCGTATGCTGACGGCTGACACTTCTCAAGGTAACCACAGTTGCTGTGAAATTAGAGGACACATAGTCTAGGGGGGGTCACAAGTCCAGCTGGTCGTAAGATACTCATGGAATCATACGGACTCGGTCCAGCAGAGAGGAATATGGCAAACTCTCGCAAACGACCCTTGCATAGTATACCAGCACAAAACAAGGCATGGAAGAAAGCCCAGAATGATGGTCTCTGCTCTCGATGCTCAGTATGCGCACGTCTGTTTTCGCAACAAGGTCTTCAAGCTCTCAATTCAGAAGATGGATTCGCTCACCAAACCCGTGAAGGGTATAGATCATACCTGGCAAGCTGCGACCTATGCAATTTTATCTTCGGGCTGTCGTCGATAGAATTCGAGAACACTTGGGGACGAGATACGCATCTTGTTTTTCGAAACAAGAACGAGGGCCTTGAAGGTGGGAATCTTGTTATCAACATCTTGGAGGGAACTGTTGAGGGTTCAGACGGGATCATAACAATTTACCCTTTTGTGAAAGAAAGTATGACAGTCTCCATCTGACTCTATGTATTCCAAATTTATCTAACGGTATCAAGATGACCCTCTTAACAGAATGTTAATCGAAGGCCATTGTGCAGAAACGTGCGAAGTGCACACGTCCTGGATTCAGCCAAGAAGCTCATTGATGCTTGCCTGTGTCCGAAAGATCCTGGCCTGGGACACCAGAGATGCCGCTACTCAAGAGACACTGTGCTACCTGCACGTGTGATAAGAATCAGTGACCAATCTGTCCGACTGTAGATCAGCAAAACACACATACGTGGATCATACCTCGCTCTAAGCTATTGCTGGGGGGGAACCAGATCCTAGCAAACAGAGTCTGCTATCTAAACTCCAAAAAGACAACGTAGAAAAGCTCGAGGGCGAAGTCAGAGTGGCAGAACTGGAGCAATCGGTGCAGGATGCTATACACGTTACGCGGCAATTGGGTTTCACTTACCTCTGGGTTGACAGACTTTGCATTATTCAGGACTGTAAGGAAGACAAGGCGCGCGAGATTTCGAAAATGGCGACTATCTATAAGAATGCTGAGATCACATTGGCAGCTGGAACCGCAACACGAGCATCTGAAGGATTCTTGGGCAACTCCTCCAACAGTGCTCCCTACCTGCCACAGCACAAGTTTGTTGTTCCCATGGAAAATGGGCACAAAGTTACAGTGTACTTTTCCGGAAAGCCTTATGAGCCCGACCATTCTCTTGACAAACGAGGCTGGACCCTACAAGAGTACATGTTATCGTCCAGAATGCTCATCTTCTCCGACTATCAGCTGCTTTGGCAGTGCCAGGAGATTGAACTGCAGAGTGTTACAGGCAACGACGGTGGCTTGGAATATCAGCAGCACCTCGAGTCTCTTCCCTGGGCCGCTTTCGATGATGAAGGGGAGCCATCTTACGGGACGCACGACTCAGAAAAGCTGTATCTGTGGAAGACAATTATCATGCAATACTCGCGAAGGAACCTTAAAGGCCCTGAAGATCGACTGCCAGCGGTGACTGGTATCACGACCGAGTTGCAGAAGGTATGGCAGGACTCGCAAATCTACGGCCATTGGGAACGATGGTTCATTCAACTGCTGGCCTGGCATATGTCAGACGTGAGTAGAGTGAAAGAGAGACACCTTAAGCGAGCACCAAGTTGGTCTCGGGTCTCGGTCGATGGCGGGATTGAGTTCGGAGATTACATAACAGCACCGGACGCAAGTACCAAGATCCTCACAGCAAGAATGGTCACGCTATCTTGCCGAGTTCTCCTGTACACCGAAATCGATGATTCCGACTGGTGGACCCTTTCGCAAAGCTTCGACCTCGTTAGTTCAGCCGTGGAAGTCGAATTTGGGGATACTCAGCCCCAATATATTCTCCTCGGCAGCACCACAACACGCAAGGATGATGAGATAGGACTGGGCTTGATAGTACGTCAGACAGAAGGTGGGAGGTATCGGAGAGTTGGCCTCGCTGTTTTCGCAGACATGTCAATCTGGGAAGGAATCGAGCGTAGAACAGTCGAATTGAAACCGAAGGAATAATAGACAACCGTTATTTGGGATCATCCAATCAGATAAATTGCGCTTATTGTATGTCTACCTCAATATCCTCTTCTTGCGTGTATCTTCTCATGTCTCCGGCAATCATTGACCCTAGTAAACAGTTTTCCACACGTAGAACACGCATATGGCCGATCTCCAAAGTGGCTCCGCTCGTGACTCCTGAGATTGATATTCCTTGTGAACAAGAGAATGTTTGATGACGAATGCTCGCATGTGCTGTGTTCAAAATGTATTGAAGAGTCGAGCTTCACTGAGACAGGGACCTCTCAACGGCGATGCCCTGTTTGTATCAGATGGTATCGGGAACCCTCAAGCAACAAGGATGATCAAGATTCGGAAGATGGTCCCAAACCAAGCAAGCGCCGAAAGAAAACCGCACAAAAGGATGACCACGAACATTACTTCAATGATGAAGAGCACTCGACCAAGATACGTGCACTGGTAGAAGATGTCCAGAAGGATCTCTGGACGACCAAGAGGTATGCTATGCCCTCGATACTTGCTGCGCGACTAACAAACAATAGTATCATCTTCTCTTGTTGGACACGAACTCTTCATCTGATCTCGAGACACCTGGACGAAGCCAAGATCCCATATCTTCAACTCGATGGCAATAGTCCGCTTCCCCAGCGACAGGCTACTCTTAACACATTCGAGAAGAAGAATGAAACACCCGTCCTCATCATGGCAACGGGAACCGGGGCGTTTGGGTATGCTTCTTTTACACTTCCTGTTCTCGAGCATAACTTAATATCCTTTTAGGTTGAATTTGACTTGCGCCAATCGTATCTTCATCGCAGAACTGCAGTGGAACCCCAGCGTGGAGAGCCAAGCTGTATCCCGTGCGATCCGACTGGGGCAGAAGAACGAAGTCCGTGTATGGAGATATATAACCCGAAACACAGTTGAAGAGGTAAGTGCTCCGGTTTGTCATATGTGAGCATTGCTAAGGCGTTACAGGATACAAAGCAGCAGCAAGAGTATAAGAAGCAGATTGCAGCTTTGGGCTTCGAAGAAAGTAACTAGGTACTAATAATGAAGATGCCTGGTACTATACCTGATTTACATGGGAAGTTAATTTATGGATCTTGAGAAATATAGTACTTGAAAGGGATTGAAATATTAACTAAGTTCGCTGCCTTATTGCGTTCTAAACGATACAAGGCATCTGAATGACCTACTTGTGAAGTCGCTTTCAATCAAAATATCCGAAAAAGGAAAAACACGGTAGGGCGATTTCGTATACACTGGCTTGACCAACCGACACCAAGCAATAGATTCTTCGCAGTATTGCAATTCTATCGAAACCCTTTGGCCTGTACTGATAGGTCCTGGAAGTGAGCCCTCAGCGTGCGTTAAGATTGCAGTGAAGATTCTAAGGCTGGAAGTCAGCCCTCGGTGTGTGTTAAAATTGCAGTGAAGCCGTTTCACTGGTCTGAGATAGTGGACGGTGGAAATTTTTGCAGCATGCTTGATCCTGTGATTGTGGGGTCAAGAGACTGACAAGAATTACAAGTACACTGGCCTGCGTCCGTAGGTAACTCTTGAAAGTTTCTATAGCATATATATTGTATTGGCTTATCATATACTCACCAAAACACATTCAAGAGGTATACCAGCTAAGTAGGAGAACCTGGAATTGATTAAACTTTTATTCCCGCGCAGGGTCTCGGTTAAAATTGCAGAGAAGAATTGCGCTTCAAGCCTGCCATGCTTTTCACGGCTCTTCTCGTTTCTTTCCCTTTCCCTCGATAGGGATATATCAAGGGAAGACCAAGAGAATTGTGTTCAAATGGCAGGATACTAATCAGGGGGGGTATAGGAATGGCGAATGTGTATAAGATACATCAAGCTGCCTCCCACTTTCTAAATTAAAGACAAGCCACTCCACCCAAACTATTATCTTAGTGTGCTGGCTTATAACGGTCGCTTTGTAATACTCTGATGTTCCTAAGATGTATGAGTACTACAGACGATGTGGAACGATACAAATGTCCAAATTCATCGATATCACAAAGGCTAAGCAGACAACAGCCACAATTGCCAGATTTAAAATGCCATCGCCAAACTGAAACTCATAAGAATGCTGTTTGATGATACAAAGTTGAGAATTTCGAAATCATATTGAAGTACTAGTCATTATCACTCTGGAGCCTCGTGAAGCCCAACAATGCTCCGTATCTTGTTTTCATCGCCAAGCTCCCCCGTCTTCTGCGTATCCCAAAGTTCTTGAGGCTCTCTCCTAGAATCGAGCTCTGATCTTCCGATCTGCAATACCTGCGTGCCACCAAGTTCAGCCTTGAGAAAACCAGGTCCCTCCAAGCTCGGCCCGCTTATTTCATCACGACCACGGTTAAAACGTCTCCATAGGAAGAGACCTGTGGCTCCAGAAATCAATAGTCCTGCGACCGTGACACCAACTGAGATTCCTACCAACGCTGCTGTAGACAATCCTGATTCTTCGGGGGTTTCCGGCTCGCCTGCTGGCACTTGAGAAGTTGCTGGAGCGTGGGATGTCGCCTCGGGAAGATGCGACGTGGTCAAAGTTGGCAGGGTTGGTACCAAGGTTGAACTTGCCGCAGCAGCTTTACGCGCTGACCGAGAAACGTTGAAAGCAGCCGAGTTGGCCAGAGGAATATTTGTCTTGGAAGAGTAGAGCGCGAAGTGAAACACAGCGTCTTCGGAAAGTCCCTGAGCCGTTGAAACGTCGTCTAAAGTGACGTTCCAGGCATATGAAGTATCTGTCGAGTTTCCTAAAGTTTGCTAATCAGCTATCTGGTCACCTAGAGCCTTCGATAATCGTTACCCAGTAATTCGCTGTAGAGTTCTATGACTTTTGATTTGGGATAGTCCAGCCATAAGAAGAGATTGCAATCTTCATCGTAGTCCGTCTTCCACTCCACGTTCATCTGGTCGTCGACTGCATAAACGGGATTCTCCACTACGTCGGAGACAGCTGGGCCCGGTGTGATAAATTCGGATTCACATTTCCCAAACACGGCAAACGCGATCGCCGCTATGTACGCTGGGAGTGATTTGATCATTGTGAGGGCAGCTCAATCTTGAGGCTCGTGACTTTGAGAGACCTTGAGAAAGATTCTGCAAGAGAGGGGAAGACAAATAAGGACTCACGCACATCTTATGCAGTCGCTGCTATAGAGCACAAATATGCTTGTCGGATTCAAGGCCCCTTGTCGCGCTAGCCTCCTCACAGGCTACATTGCCACGATGCAAGGCCCAGAACACAGCACAAGATAAATACGGCTGAATCAGCGAGCTTGAAACCAATCAACAACCATGCCCTTTGGCCGTAGGAGCGGATAATGACGCACTTGACTTTGGGGAGAAGTCAAGCCGCCCAATAAAAAGAACGGCTGTTGGAAATGGCATATTTTGAACCGTATTTCCCGCCTTTCGCACATCAGTCTCTATCTTTAAACTTGTGAAGGAGTAGCCGCTAGTAGGGATCCCAAGAGGCGGTAAAGCGGCTTCAGATCCGTTGCTAAACATCTTTTCGCCCAATGAGATTTATTAGGGTGGACAGCCAGCTACCTGCATTTAGTACTATCTGATTTTGTAGTGCATGAGCAAATGTTCTAATGACCTCCTTTCTTTACTTTAAATTCAAGACATTAGGAACTGATTATCAATTCAAACAATATTATATATAACTGTAGATAATTCTTTATGAAGGATTTACTGTTAATATGTTTAACTGTTATAGACTACTCAGGTCCTTTTACACATTTCTGTTATTATTTCACAGTAAATAGGGTTGTTCAACGTATCCAAGATTACCTCATTATTGGAACATTTACATACAAGTTTATATCGATATGCGGACTTCTTATACAGTCTATAAGATAATCCAAAAGCGTACTCCAAGGGGGATGAAACAAGTGGCGAAACGAAACAGATTGAGTTAATACATGTTTCAATGTATCGAACGCTTTTCACGATACATTGCATTGTTCTTGTTGGTAACATCCCTGGTAGATTTATTGCGGTCCAGCTAAAACCTCCTTATCTCCAGAGTGCGGGGCAGAGTTGCTCCCCTCGATGTGCTTTGTGTCAGGCTTCTCCTGGGGGTACTGCCCATTGTTGCCAGCAAACTCGTAGAGTTCAGGGAAAGGCGGGACATCCTTGCGCAGAATGTACTTGTTGAGGTACCAGGGTAGCTTTCTCAAGTAGTAAGAAGCATGCTCGCGGTTGCCAACACTGAATACGTTGTCGAGTTCCTCCAGAGTGAGGTTCTTAGTCTCGGGGAGTAGGAAGTAGCAGAAAATCCAACCAAAGATGTTCCATGCGCCGTACCAGCTGAAAGCGCCGGTGTCGCCAAAGCTTCTTCGCAAAGCGGGCCAGGTGAAACTGATGATGAAGTTGAAACCCCATGTGATTGCAGTACTGGAGGCCATGCCGATGTCGCGGATGTGGAGAGGGAAGGCCTCGGCACTGTAGGTGAAGGGCACGGGGCCGAGACCGGGAGAGTAGACTGCCATGAAGAGATAGAGGCCTGTGGTTATACATGCAATACGAGGATCGCGATTGGACTCGGAGATATTAAACACCCCGCCTGTGAAGAAGAGACAGGCAGCCATAAGTGGGAAAGTGACCAAAAGCAAGTTTCGCCGACCGAAGGTATCAATGGTGTAGATAGCGGGGATGGCGAAAAGGAAGTTGATAATGCCGCCGCCCATCGATACCAAGAGAGCTTCGGACAGCGAGTAGCCACCATCTTGGAAGATAGAAGTAGAGTAATAGGCAATAACGTTGACACCACAAAATTGTTGCATAAACTAATAATCGTTAGTTTAGTCCTCGACGTTTCATACAAAGATACTTACCATACAGAACCAAGCACTCTGAGCAGCACGTCTGTTTCGGCGAATGGTAAAGAACTCCTTGAGTAGGTTTCGACCCTCACGCTCACCGCGCTCGATCTCGAGCAGTTTGTAGGCGTAGTACATGTCCCGTGTGGCCTGAACGGGAGAGAACCGGAGTTTCTTGACTGACCGGAAAGCCTTGTCGAAACGACCTCGCTCCATGTACCAGCGAGGGCTTTCGGGGCAGAAGTAAACTTGAAGCATGACGATAAGGGGAGGGACGGACGTTGAAGCCATCATCCATCGCCACGGGGAGTTCTCGCCGCCGATGATGGTGACGTTTTCAAATGCAACACACACGACGAATCCGAGTGCAATACCAAAGGCAGTCCACATCTTGTATGACCAAGTCAGATAATTGGCTCAAGGGATGGATGAGGCGTATCTTACCTGCCACATCATGGTGAGAGCACCACGGATATTCTTTGGTGTTGACTCAGCGGAGTAAACGGGAGTTGTACTAGACTTGGCTCCGACGGCAAAGCCTAAAACGAAACGTGCGGCCAAAAAATTGCCAAGTCTGGGATTATGTCAGAGAAAGCTCGGAGAGTTTGGTCAGACTGATGGTTTGTGGTGACTGTTGACTACACGGGTGGTCACATGACACTTACACGCGTTCCCGTGCCGATAACGGTCACCCTCAATTAATTGTCAGATCTGGAGACTTACGAGGTGGTGCAGGCCATCCAGAAACCAGTGATAGTGGAGATGGCGCAGGAGATGAAGATTGTTCCGCGACGGCCAGTGTACTTGTTGAGGATAGGGCTAGTCCAGCATCCAATAAGGGCGGAGCAGAGATACGGAGCTCCGTTGGTGAATCCTTGCATCCATTCGTTGGTGATGTTGAACTCTCGGAAGTAGAATTCCTATAGTGCTGTTAGACATTTCAAATTGACCAGCCATTTTCGTATCAGCATACCTGTGCGCCGTTGACGGTCGTCTGATCCATACCCTGCACAATAGCCGACCCGGCACAAAGAGTGCAAAGGAAGTACAAGGCAAAAGGTTGATGCCATCGAGAATTCTCCTCCTTTCGAAGAATAGCCTTCTCGTCCTCTGTAAGAATGTCGAGCTTCTCAAAGCCTCCAGGTTGGTTGTTGACTTGAGCAACGAGGGCTCCCTTTCGGAAGTCTTTTCGATGCTCGTCAAGACCCTTGGACGAAACGAAAGCATCGACGTCGGCGAGAACTTGCTCTCGGGTCATTCCAGCGAGAGGATTTCGTAGAAGAGTTGCCTTGGAGACCCGGCGCTCGCCGAGGTCGGGATTGTCATTGACGAAAGTTCCATCGTTGCTACTGGAGTTGCGATGGCTGTTGGGGATAGTGTTTGAGTACTCTTCATAAGGAGCCTCGTTATCAACTCTCGGAGGCGGCATGGTGCCAGTTAGAGAATAAGTTCTTCGTCAGGCAAGACAGAACTGGTGAGGAAACGACTGCTCAACCGAGTCGCAGTGTTACCGACAAGTTAGATCTGGGGAGAAGTTGGGGCACCAGATTCTATCGATCGGATGCTTTTGATACAACGAACCCCATTGAAAGGTTCTGGAGACGGCCCAGTCATTATATGAATTTCAGAAAGGATCTGAGACGACTTTCTCCACGGGGAGTGCAAACCGCTCAAGGGAGTTTGATAATGGAGGAGTGGAGGCTGCCAAGCTGATCGTCAGAGAGTAGACCGTTTCTTTGGCTGGGCGCAACACAAACCCCCGTGCATCGTTGTCTCGGCAAGCCATCTAATGACGTTGTCCAAGAGGTGAGAGCGAAGCTGTCGGTGTGATATTCTTTGTTGGTGCCTTGTAAGATTGTTCAATCCTTCGTGTAGCGAATGGGTGATCATGACGCGTTGGATGCAGGAGACTGTGACGGTATATGCAGCCTTCCGTGATGTTTCCTTTGTTGGTTGAGCTTAACCCTTGAGCTTTTGACTCTTCCTTCGATAGCAGGGATACTGTTTGTCGATTCTTTCATTGAAGACAAGGAATCCAGATGGATTAAGTTCTGTACAAGAGTTAATTGACGATCTCCCTCTCAAAGCCCACGCTTTCCAATCATAGCCTCAAGCTCCAGCCCCAAACAATTCGCCAAGTAAAAGGTATCTCTCCCCGAGAGTGATCAACATCATCAAAACCCATATCAGTAATCCGAGAACAGCGCTAAACCCTCACCTCGCGTGTCTTCATTAAGCTTAAATGGGCGACCCTCACGCGACAAGGATCGCTTGGCGCTAGTCTGGGCGTGCGTCACAGTGTGCCGAGCGAATATTGCACTTGACGTCAATCTTTTCTTTATCGCCAGAGCCAGTTTTTGTACCTGTGAATATGCCGGGTTTGTCCTTTGGGTCTCCCCGATCGCCCCAGGTGTTTGGCTCGTGGAGTTGAGCCAGATGGGATGTTTGATGGTTTGCGAAGAACAAGCTTAGCTTCACGGCACTATCCGTGGAGTATGGGAGGGTTTGAAAGGCAGCAGTTACATTACGCAGCCAGCGGCCAGTCTCCAACGACAATACATCGTTTTGCGTTTCACCTGGAGCGTCTTTTCGATCATCGACGCGCTACACCTGATGGAACCTGAATACAGTGGGCCTGGCCCAATTTACCCCCAACATCCAAAACCCGCTCCACAGCCTTTCTTGGCATGGAGAAGACCCAATCTTTAATTCTGCTGCCTGTTCACTTGGCCGTCTTGTCATTTTGCCAAGGTTCAAACTACTGATCAGATGAATGTTTAATTTCCTGAAACCCTTGTGCCATCGGCTTCGCTTGTGGCAGTGACAATGGCAAGTCTAGTCTATAGTGGGCATGCAAAAGTTCCGATAATTTCTTATTTCTTTACATTGATCTAAGATTTTATATAGTTTTATAAATACATTTATCCTAAGTATTTACTGAAGAAGTCTTAGATTACTATAAACTACATATTCTCTTACGAATACTCATAATATTGTATTGAAGCGAATAATGCTAGTTACCATTCGGACCTTCACCCGGAACTGTACTTGAATAGGGGTCTTGAAACTATTGTCTTCTGCAGATGGACTTTTACACATTGGAAGTGGCTTTGGATCACACAGGCGCTTTCATATCGAATTACGCACAACATACCTATAGCGATGCTTCATGAACCAGGGATCGAAGATAGGAGAGATTGATGGATAAGGTGCAGGACACATAATCAGTCAGGCTTCTCGGACGGAGTAGCAAGTTGAATCGCGCACCAAGCTCTCGCCCATATTACCAGCTACAAGTAACACATCCAACGGAGTCTATATATTTTTAATGACTTATGTCCCGCTTCTTAGGCGACTCGAGTCAGCGGAAGGTATGAGAGTAGACAGCAAGGAGTTATCGACAACCATAGTAGAGAAGCTTCAGAGCTTACTAGTAAACATTTCACAAGATATTCCAGTCTCCAGCAACACCCGTAAATGGTGCAAGTTTTCCAAATGGGCGTGCCGAGAACACTGGCCAAAATGGCTTCACAAAGTTAAAAATTAAACGATTCCATACAGTAAAATTCTGTAATGGTAGAAAGATATTCCATCTTTTGTTTACTATAGTCCTAATGACGACAGTGCTGGGGACGAGTTGGAATAGCCAAAATTCCTTTCACTTCGCCTGTGGTAGCTGAGTGCTTCGTGCTTTTGGCCCCTTGCCGTGTAAACATTACGGCGGTTATCAGTATATATGTATGGTCAACAGTACCCCTCTAATTCTCGAAACACCTACAATCAAGTAGTGCATTACGACCTCCATCAGTAGATGTGAAGGTCAGTGGGTGTTTGTAGAAGACGCCTCTATACTATTCAAGTCCTCTGATGTTTGAGCCAATTACCTGTTTACCAACAGTCTGAAGCTTAAAGAACGGGTTGAGAAACTACAACATTGTCCCTCGACCTGTTTTCTGTCTTGCCAACGAACGTTTCTCGCATCATCACCATTTCAGCAGTGCTAACCACTAGTGCCTTCTCACACCTTCCTCTCCGTTCCTTTATTTCCCCTTCTAAGCCTCGCCCGTGGCTGCCTAACCTTTAGGGCTCACAGTTTCATCCCAAGCCTTATTTCCCCCTCTCCTTTCTTCCTTTCTGTATTTTCTTTCTCCTTCCGCCTCCAATCAAAGACTCCTGTGGCCTCGATATTTGCCCTCTTTAACTTGACGGTGCACTTGACGGTAAGGCGTTTCCCTCACCCTCCTGATCTTTCACGTACTCACTTCGTGTGTAGTCACAGCGTATCTGCACGTCGCCTCATTCTTTTCACGTGCATCCACTCTCTTTCATCAATATGTGTCGCGAGAACATCACCATCGCTCAGTGCGCCCCGCACAACCCCCCGGTCCTGTCTTTCAACTGCGGCAAACTTCACATGATTGCTCAGGGCCGTATTGTCTGTGATGACGCCAAGGGAAAGTGTGTCTGCTACTTTGCTACCTGTGGCTATGTCCGGCGTGAGGTTACCACCAACGGTATTGATCTTGCCCACATCGCCAAGGTCCGCTGTGCCACCTGTGTTGTCCGCGAGGACAACGTGGGCGACCGCCGCACGGGATGCCAGATCCTTGAATCTCCGCTCCTGGAGCGACCTGCCATCGACAAGGCCGGTTGGGAAAATCACACCAAGATTCTAAACAGTCTCTGGCGCAACAAGGCCTCTTGCCCTTACCATACCGAGGCTCTGCTTGAGTCTTCCATCATCAAGTCTATGGACGATGGGTCTGTCGATCCTCATGGTCAGTTTGAGGTTGACGCTCGATCTATCATCGAAACCGCTGCCAACGAGGCCGACAAGGCTCCAGGTCCTTCCGTTGACTCTGCTCTCCTTGAGCACTCTGACACTGAGAATGCCACCGTTAACACTGCCTCTGTTAACACTGCCTCTGTTGAGCGTCCCCAGACCGAACCCGCTCACGCTGAGCCTATCGACACTGAGTCTGTTGCCGCTGTCGATGAGTGGACTACCACCCCTGCTCCTGCTAGTGACTATAGCGAGGATGCCTCTCCCGAGGCTACTCCTGATTCTGGTACAGATCCAGTTTCCATTGTACCTTGAGAACAAAATTGACTAACCCTCCTTTTCACAGGTATCAAGAATGGCCTGAAACGTGAGATCGGACTCGAGACTAGTCGCTGGGCCTCTGCTAAGTCTTCTGAGCCTGTTGCTGAGGAGGGGGATCAGGGACTAGGACAGGACGAAAAACCTTTGATCGCTGAGCCCCGACGTGTCCCTACCGTCAACTTTACATTTGACCCCAACAATGCCGACAAGCTACGTGACGTCACGCAAAAGCTCGCCACCTTGAAATCTTCCTTTCTCCTCGGCGAGGCTTCTTAAGCGACATGAAATAAAACCGAGCGGTATTGGAGGTGACAGCTAGTATGAGGTGAAGGCGTTGTGATTATACACGAATGATTCGTGTGTTGTCATTGCAAATTCTGCAGGCAGCATTGGGACCTATTAAGATAGGACACAAGGCAAGATGCAAGGTTACCGGCAAAACGAGGCAAACATCTTGATAGTTAACTGCTGATAGTGAGAAGACAAGAAAGTCAATTATGGTAACCTCCTTTAACACATATTGAATGCTCTGTATCGTGACTCGTATGTCATATTGCTGATCGAGAATATGCAGTGTTTACTATCATTAGGTTCTGGTTTAGCTAAAGTCAGGATTTGCCCAGAATATTTTATCAACTCGCAGATTCTGTCTCTGTCGATATCTATCTTACTGGACACTGCAACAGCTAATCGTGTTGTTCATATCTTATTGTTACCACATCTGCTATGCTCAAGTAAAACAAGGTCAGTGGTTTTCTTAACCGTTATCTCACAATAAAGACAAAACGATAACAATTGCCAATGGGCTAGGGTCAACGCGGAGATCTGAGACTTGGACGTTGGTTTGACCCAAACACTTTCTCAATCACTTTCTCCTTCGCCTCTTAAGCTGAAAGCCTCTGTATCGGATCTGTGCACTTATCAACACGGACAATTCCGGCCTCGTACGAGTCGCGACGTAAGGAAGCGAGCGACTTCCTCAGGTCAGAAAAATAAACTCATCGGCCGTTAAATAACCATTTCCCGCCTAGATGGTCGGATCTCTCTATTCGGCAACGAAGCTCAACCACCTCAAACTCAGACATCAACGGGCGAAGACTCTTCACTCCTACTTCGCCAACAACAGACTATTACTGCCAGGACAGACAAAGATCCGACTATGGTATGCAGGCATTAACCAGTGTTCCTTGAAACACAAGTCGGCTTGATGCGCCCGGCCGTCGCCGTCAAGGTCATCCACAAAACCAGCATTTGCTTTTTGTTTTTTCTTGGCTCTGTGTCTACCATACAGTCAATTCCTGCATTTCAGTTCCAAGGCGCCGGCGAAGGCCCGTTCCAACAATCGACCATTGAAGATGAGGCAGAGTGTATGGGACTACTGGACAGTCTCCTTTCTGCAGCAGGTACAGGGGTTTTCCCTAGGAAAGTAGCTCACAATATGACTGGGCTCTTCGGTGCACTGCCAGATGTTGAAGAAGAGGAGTCCGAGCTCTCGCGTCCATTCTATTCACATACGAACGAATCATGCAGATGGGCGGTCTTGGTGAACTATATGTTAGTTTAGTCGATCACATGGTTTTTCTCAATTGAGCTAACACACGTGATAGATCTTTAAACTTCTTTCTAAATTTGAACCCATCCTTACCACGGTTCATTATAGATAAATGGCTGAGCCAATTGAGACAATATGCAACTGCTCATTCTAACTACCCCAACATGCTAACTTGGACTACACGAAAGACTGCCGACATTGTCTACCTTCGTCGCAAACGGGTATTGACAACCCATATGGTGGACAAAGGCCACCTCGACAAAATGCCCTGCCAGAACAAGATGCCTTTGTGCATGATCGAGGTCAAGTCCACAACTGGCCATAGTCGCACGCCGTTTTACATGAGTAAGCGGCAGTATTAGAAGGCAGGTCTCTCGGAACTGTGATCGAACGTTCACTGACGGGCATTTTTGCACAGATGCAGCAGGATTTAACACAACTCTTTCACCCACTATTTCGCCTACAATCTACCTGATCGCCCGGGTATCTACGGTTGACAAGCCGAATTTTTAGCTAAATCTATATGTTGATCCAGGGAAACTACGAGGATGGTTCATGAGTCTTTACGAGGGAGACGTGGTCAGTTGTTCCAAAGCCGGGGTCAACTTGATGCGGGCGCGTATATCAATTGTCACGGTCATTCGGCTTTCTTTCTGTGATACATGAGCTTCTAGAGCTTATCCAAGTCACTCTGCATTCGATAATTCACCTTGGACAATTCTTTCCGTGTTCGGATATAGAACTCTGGGGTTTAAACTCGACATCAATTAATCCGCCGTTCAAACCTCAACAGCGGCATTGTTCATCCCGGTTCAGCCAACAGTGAGCAATCGAACTGCTCGGGACAGATGAACAAAGACGGTTCCACTAGCGACCACTCGATTCATTCACTCGAAGAGCTGCAAGTTCCTACAGGTCTTAGCGAGTTCACTAACAACAAAGACCGAATATTAGCTGGTTCCTGATGTTCAGGCTACGTGCTCCCACAAACACGGAACATGCATCGAGGCACCGAATATCAACTCAACCTCATTCTTATCCCTATATATTCTCGATCTCCTTCCTCCACCTCAACCCTTCTCCTCTCATCACTAAGCTTTCTACAGCATCTTACACTGCTATCAATAGCATCAACACCACTACTATCATCATCGCCAACATTACCAAAACCTCTCTCTCACTTACTATCATCACGCCTTTCATCATGTACGGTCATATTTCGCATCCCAAGAAGACTAGCCACGTCCCTGAGGTGAGCTCTCGCCTTCAACATTCATGGGCTCCTTCTTCGAGCGCTTCAAACCGCTCTTCTTCCCCTTCGGACAACTTTGGTAACGAGAACACTGCTAACAATGATGCTTCCACTGACTATCAACTAGCTCGGCAACCTCGCCCCAGCGATATCCGCGCCCAAGATGAACATCCTCCTCATGGATCTGTCCGCATGCCTGATGGATCTATCTTCCCTCCTGTTCCTCCTGGATTTGCGGATGCTCGTCGTGGAACCAGCGGCTTGTACAACCCGACCATTGACGAGATGATGACTCCTGAGGCGTCACCCTCTCAGTCAACTGAGGATCCCTCTTCTCTCAATGGCACTCCTGAGCGTCCGTACCTCCGCGGTTCTGAATCTGCTACCCCTTCGCCCGTTGGTCGATCTCAGCCTCGCACACCCGCGCCCCGTGGCGCTTCTCTTGCCGGCTTCAACCCTAAAGCCGTCGAATTCTCTCCCACTCCTCCTGCTGTGTACTCTCCTCAGGATACCCACGCGCAGCCGATCCACGCCAGCGATGTTTTTGTCCAGGCCCAGCGTGCCAACATGCTTCGTTCCATCAATAAGATTGAAGATGAGCGCGATCGTGAGGAGGCCATGAACGATTTCATTTTCGATCAGGCTACTCCTTGGACCCCAGAGGATGAGGCTCGGGAGAAGGAGGAGAAGGAGCTGAAGAAGCGCCAGGAGCAATTTGGACACTCCCGACAGGTGTCTAAGTAAAGTCAAGTTGAGATCGGTCATGGTTTGTTTTTGGAATTTGGAGTTTAGGATTCAGGATGCACAATTGGCATGTAAAAATTAGAACCGAATATGGTTGGCATGGATTGGAGTTTTGTTTTCTCAGGAAAGCATTGCTTCTACTCGTTGGGGGCATTTAGTGTTTTAGCCACTGAGCGATTGAATATTAATGAGCTTGTCTCATTCTGTTATTGTCTTGTAGATTCTGAATAAAATTGGTGCCATGAAAAGAATGTACCATAAAATTATATGTAAGCATGATCTAATTATACACGACATCTTCTTTAGGAGTTTTGCTTTCGCATCCAAACAAGACGGATGAAAAAGGTGCTGTTAACAGTATGCAAGGTTGATTTGAACGATCTTTTCACCTTGGTCTAGTGGCATATCTCGACAATTTTAATAGATAGCTATAATCACATTTGATCATATACATAAACATCGCGGCGCAGTCACACCCATACAATTGGGAAACGAGACCAGAACATCTACCATTGTGCAAGCATAGGGTAGCCTCCGGTCAACGGCCGACCGCCGGCCGGCAAAGTGGGTCGTCGGCACCGGGACAGCGTCGGAAGTCATCACCTCGTCATACTGACGCCTCTGCAAATAAGAAGTTACGTCCAAGAACTGATCATGATGTCTAAATCTAACCCATAAAAGCATGAAACGCAAGCTCCCGTCATGTGGAAAGAATAGTCTGATCTATGACGTAATCTTCATTGCTTTATTTAACAAGGCGCTGGAACGTCACACACAGACCTGACGATCGCAAATCTTAACTTGACGACATTTGAGTTTGATTCGATATGGGCTCAAAACAAAACACGGATATTCCCGTCACTAATGACAGCATGGGCCAGCCTCTTTCGGCGAAGAACCAGGTCCTTACTGCCGGTGCTGCCGTGACGCAGGTAAGTCCTTTGCCTGGAACAGCTTGAGAGCCCTCAACTGACTCAATTGATAAGGAGTTCCGACCAGTAAAGCACATCTGCGCTCATCTCAATGCATTTCACGCATACGCAGATGACCCGTCTCGCTTCGTGGAGGCAAACCACTACTGCGCTCATCTGAGTACGTTCCCAACCCCGCCCATATCACTCATTCGCTCATAGCGTTAGATGAGGACGTCCGTCAATGTCTCCTCTACGACTCCGACGAGCCCAACGCACGTCTCATTGGCATTGAGTACATGATCACGCCTAAACTCTACGAAACACTCGACAAAGAAGAGCGCAAGCTATGGCACTCGCACGTCTACGAGGTGAAATCGGGAATGCTTATCATGCCGAACCGCACCGTGCCCGAAAGCGCCTGGCAAGTAGCCGAGAACTACGAGATGGAGCAAGTGGTCCATCTGTACGGAAAAGTGTACCACCTGTGGCAGACGGATCGGGGCCACATGCTGCCGCTGGGCGAGCCGAAGCTGATGACGAGTTTCACGGCGGATGGACAGTTTGACTTCGAGAAGAATGTCGGGGAGCGGGATAAGAGGTTTGGCACGGATTACAAGATTAAAAAGGAGGCGAGGAAGCATATTCCGATACCAGAGGTTCATGAGGGTGAGTGCTGAGGCGAGGTTGAGGGTGAGTGGATTGTGCTAACGATGCTAGATGCGGATCAAGCTTGGAAGAAAAGCGGATGAAGGCCGACGAATGATAAAAATAGAAGGTCCAGGTTCCGCATGCGATGCGCCCCCATATTTTGATAAGGGAGTTGAAGGTTGGGAGTTGCGAGCACAGACTAGACGGTGAGCTTGGGGCGGTCGAGAAGTCATGATAGATAGGCAATTGAAGGTGTCTATCATACCGGGTATCATGTATTACTTGAGTTAGAGGCGCATCATCGGAGATCTATGCCACGCGGCCTTTGACAACATACGTGAAGTGGGCGCTATTCTGCGACCTCGCACACGCAACTCCTTCACGACACTGGGCTTCATGGACGCAGCATAACTCACTTCCCAATCGTAACCTTTTGCGGCAACTGCTGTACTCCCTGCGCCTGTTGCATCACGCGCGTATCATGAACCTTACGATCAATTCCTCTGAAGTCAAACACTCCCTCGAGCTCTCTTCGAATGGCCAGTAGCTGATCCTGTGCCTTCCGGATCTCGTCGGGTTTGTTGTCCTGCACTACATGGGCCTTGACGTGGAGGAACCATCGCTTCTGCTGATCAACAGGTGTGAGACTCTCCCACGAAGGGAGACTATCCAGTGGGTAAGACGGCTGTTGTCTTGTCTCCATGGGAATATAGCTTTCTAGAGGTTGCAGGAAGTAGTGTCGTACTAAACAGAACTCAATCTCGTCCCGGTAGAAACGGTACACCTCCTCGATTGTCTCGGTCTTGAATCTGCGCAGAGTTAGTATCAACCACACTAATAAGACTGCTCAATTTACGTGTGGTTATTGTCGCGCATGACTGAAGGCAACTTCTTCTGCTCCCAAAGCTCAACCTTCTTGCGCTGCGTGAGTAACGGTTGTCCACGAGGTGGATCGGGGAAGTCAGTCCATCGCAACACGCCCTGCGTCGCATCGAGATCCATCGGAGGTGCATCGGGACCCATATGGCGATCCTTAAGCACATCATATCGTGTTTGAAGTATGAACGATTGCCGTTTCAAGTTTTGATGAAGCTCTTTCCAGAGAAACCCTGTGTCTTTCCGTAGAGGCTTCTCAATGGAGCTCTGGTTGGAGATGCCCATTGGCTGTGGAGGTCCTTGGAAGTAGAGGACTCGTTGGACAGCTTCCCAGGGGTCCATGTTGGTGAGGCCGCCTAGGACGTCGCATGTTGCGCCGAAGTCTTTGTCCTCGATGAGGGCTGTGAGAAAGATTTCGTGCATGGTGATGTGGGTTGGTGATGTAAGTCTAAAAGAAGCCCAGTGACTCCTGCAGCTTCAGAAGAAGAGACTTGAGGAAATAATGGGATATATCGATAAGAGAGAGTGAGTTGCCGTAGCGGATGTATTGGACAGCTGTGATGGTAAGTGGTGTACGACCCCCACCAAAGCCCAAGCTCTAGCTCTGTGCAGAGCACGTGACTACGCGCCTGTCGACGCGTTGCTTGAGGACTCCTTCGCTAATAATCCACTGGGACCAAACAACATAGGTTTGGTAGCAGGCACGTTAGTAGATAGAAAATGTGAAATTAATATGAAAATAGATAAAGTAGCACTGAAGATGGATTTTTCGACCATTTCGTCATCATTTAAGTTCTTGAATTTATAGAATTGGGGTGATTCTGCCTGTCTTCTCGAACAAAACATGTGGGTTTAGGTTAGGTATCTTGGCTTAGCTGATCTTGCTGTGCCATCTTTTCCCGCCCGGGCAGTCGCGTGGTTAATTGCTCTGGACCCTTGGCACTTTAACGTCTTGGACAACAAACATCGCACCGCCATCGCAATTCGACCAGATGCAACTACTTCCATTACTCGTGCGACGATGTCAAGTGATTCCATTTCAAAGCGCAAGGCCTCCGATGCTCCTGTATCTCCGCCGCCTGTCAAGCGAAAAGTTCAGAGCGGAACAACCAGTGAGTGCGCACATCAAAGTCACAATGGGATCGCCGGGCGACAACTAACCCAAACCTAGAGACTGCTGTAGCAAACTTCTTCACACCGGCGTCACAAAAGCCTAAAGACCCTACTGTCTGGTCCGAGCGAAGCCCCAACGACAACGACGATATCCCTGCGACTCTCCTTGTCGGCCGATTCGACCCAGAAAAGAAAGAAGATCGAAGCATCAAGAGAAGGAAGATAGCTGCCTTTGATCTCGATTCGACACTCATAGCCACATCCTCAGGCAAGAAGCATGCCAATAGCGGAACAGACTGGAAATGGTGGCATAACTCAGTCCCCGACAAACTCCGAGAGCTGTATCAAGATGGATACCGGGTCGTCATTCTATCGAATCAGGCAGGATTGACTCTGCACTTCGATGCAAAGTACAAGGGGCCCAAAGGCAATGCGCAGAAGCGCGTCACAGAATTCAAGCAGAAGTGCAGCGCCGTCCTTAATAGCTTGAACCTTCCTACGTGTGTCTACGCGGCGACCGAGCATGATATATATCGAAAACCGAGAGCAGGGATGTGGAAGGAGGTCTGCGACGACTACGACATCTCGGAAACCGACGTGGACCTGGAGAACAGCATCTTTGTTGGTGATGCAGGGGGCCGTATAGCAACCTTCGGCAGAGGCCCAGATGGATACCCGGCCACAGCTAAGGACTTTAGCTGTTCAGACAGGAACTTTGCCCACAACGTGGGCATCAAGTACCTAACGCCGGAGGAGTTCTTTCTCGGCGCCAAACCTCGGAGTTTTGCTCGTGAATTCGACTTGTCCGAGCATCCCTTCAGCAGCGATGCTCAACCGGGGAACTCCGAGGTGACATTCGACAGGACTAACGACAAGGACATGATCTTATTCTGTGGGCCACCCGGGGCTGGGAAGAGCACCTTCTACTGGAAATCCCTCAAGCCTCTGGGGTACGAGCGCATTAACCAGGACCTGCTCAAGACTCGAGACAAGTGTGTGCAAGCAGCAGCCAAACATCTTCAAGACGGAAAGTCTATCGCCATTGGTGTGTTTCTCCAAATTTCTCCAGTACCCCATTCCCTCCCCCCTCACGGCGCTAACAAGGGTTCTGCAGACAACACCAACGCCGATCCAGAAACCAGGACCGTTTGGGTAGAGCTTGCCAAGAAAAACGGCATTTCTATCCGTTGCGTGTGGTTCAAAACTCCTCTCCAAGTGTGCGAACACAACAATGCTGTGCGGGCGCTCAACGAGTCGCTGAACCCCGAGTCAAGAGCGGTCTTACCCAAGATGGCATTTACGGGTTTCGCAAGCAGGTTTAAGCCACCACAGCTGAAGGAAGGATTTCAGGACATCACAGAGGTACAGTTTCAATTCCGTGGTACAGAAGACGAGTACCAAATCTGGGGACGATATTGGACTTGAAGACTCCATGATAAGAGAGGAGAAATCCCCAACCTTCTGGTCTTGGCATCCTGACATCCCCGCATAATGCAAATTCTCTTCATCACAAGTCCCCAAATGCTATGGGGCTCTCGAGGTTCGAGTCGGCTCCGCATAACCATAATGGGGAAGGGGAAGCGACAATGCGACGAGTTGACTCGACAAGCGAAGTTGAATCTGGGTCTGTCCACGGTCCAATTGTGCTCAGAGTCGCAGAGAAGTCCGGGGGTAGCATCTGGAGGTGGTGGATAATGGATTCTGCTGGGGTCGGGGTACATGGGCGGTCGGACCAGCTACGGCGCTTGAAATTGTCATCTTACTCGATAATTACCCACGAGATGTTCGCATATGACTCTGAACAAAGCCAACCAACGCCTCGGAGATGTGGGGAACTACTCTCGGCTGTCAGAATAAGAACCGGACTGACTGCTTGATTAGGGGGCTACCTAAACCTAAACACTAAATCATCCTTGCTCTGGAGCGACTCTATTTGCGTTAAGCTACAATTTCAAGCTTATATTCTTAATACGATCAACGAGATGCGCTTACGGGTGAGAGCGGAGCGTGCTTGGTGCATGGCATGATGGGGAGGGATCTGGACCTGGCCCATCCTTCCAGCGTCGCCTAATCATTCTCAGTTGTTTTCTTATGCTAAGACAGTTCATTTTTGTTCACCTGAGGTCGTCGATTAGTTTTCTCTTGGTATCGGGATTGCTCACGTTGTGCTATTCCCGCCTCCAATTGAAGATTCTGCCCAGCCGGCCGATTTGCGTCCGCGAGCTTGGCAAACCGTGGTTTGCGTGCCGGTAGCGGCTGGGCACACAGAGCTGCCGTGCAAGGCAAAGTGGCTGTCTCTGACGTCGAAGAGGACCAGGGTCTTTTTGACGGGAGGCGGAGAAGACAGAATTCGGCGAACAAAAGTTGAGTGCTAGCCCCCCCTGTTGGTTGAGTCCGCCTTCTCCACGGCCACTGCAACGTTTTAGTAGTCGTGGGTGTGGAGGGGATACAGTAGCGTGTCACTGTGAGAAAACAATGGAGTCTCTGTTATTGGACGACTCTTCTCGTGGGGTGCTCCAACTCTGTCGACTGAGACCATCGCGTCTACTTTGGGGGAAGCTCGAATGCTACCTACTCCAGCTAGTCGGTGTAACAAACCCCGGACAGATGAGCGGGGTGAGTGAACAAGCTCGTGGGGAAAAGATGGAGGATTGCATCGAATGTATAAAAGGCTTCGTCGCATCTCACTTCCAGCTTCTCTTGTTCCCGCCAGGCTCACTCTGAACTTCCTCCCCACCACATCCCTCTTTACTTGACACATCTAACGCAAACATGGCTGGAGGCGTCAAGAAACCCGTCAACATCTTCAAGCTCAAGGACCTGGGCGAGCCCGAGGGCGCCTTCAACTGGCGGCTGTGGTTCGCGGTTGTGTCCTTTGCTCTGCTCGGTGCCGCGCGAGGTATCGACGAGGGTCTCATCTCTGGATCCTTCAACTCCAAGGACTTCCAGGAGAAGATCAACTATGAGTCGTACTCGACTGTGGAGCAGGCCAACATCAAGGCCAATGTTTCTGCTATGGTGCAGATTGGTTCCGTCGGTGGCGCTCTGATGTAAGTTCCTCCTCGAATCTACGGCTGCTGCTGTGGTGCTGGATGGTTGCTGACAAATTGCAGTGCTTTCCTGATCTGTGATCGCATCGGTCGTATCTGGGCTACTCGGTTCCTCTGCACGCTCTGGGCTCTCGGCATTGCCATCTTCATGATCGGAGGTGTCAATGGAAACCTTGGTGCTATCTACGCTGGCCGTTTCATCTGCGGTCTCGGTGTCGGTCAGACTCCCGTTGTTGGACCTGTCTACATCGCCGAGATTGCTCCTGCTGCCATTCGAGGTCTCTGCTCTTGCATGTTCACAGTATGTCCTCCCCAACTTGTCCCCATCTCAGTGCATTGCATCGTCTAACATGGAACAGGGTGCTGTCTATATCGGAATTGTCCTCGCTTACTTCACCAACTACGGCGCCCATCTCAACATGTCCGATCATACATTCAACCAATGGCTCGTCCCTACCAGTCTGCACATCATGATGTCCGGTATCATCTTCATCCTCATGTTCTTCCAGTCCGAGTCTCCTCGTTATCTGGTCAAACAAGGGAAGCCTGATGAAGCTGCCAAGGTCCTGGGTCGTCTCCGCCAGCAGCCCGCCGACGGCGATTACATCGTCCGTCAGATCTCTGAGATCCAGGCTGCTCTGGACCACGAGCTGGAGGCTACCAAGGGCGTTGGCTTCCTCGGCAAGATCAAGGAGTTGCTCTTTGTGCCCAGCAACCTGTATCGTCTCTACATGTCCTCCATGGTCCAGTTCCTCTCTCAGTGGTCCGGCGCCGGCTCCATCACCCTGTACGCTCCCGATCTGTTCAAGATCATGGGTATTGTCGGCAAGCAGGAGGGTCTCCTCGTGACAGCTGTCTTCGGTATTGTCAAGCTCATCGCCGCTATTCTTTGCGCTCTCTTCCTCGTCGATGTCATCGGCCGAAAGCGCGCTCTCCTCATTGGTATCACTCTCCAGACCATTGCCATGCTCTACGTCGCCTCTTTCCTTACCAAGATCCCCCAGCTCGGTGTCGAGGAGGACTTTGTCCTCCCCGACGCCGACAAGGGTGCTTCTCGCGGTGCCATCGCCATGATCTACGTCTCCGGCTTCGGTTGGGCCCTCGGCTGGAACTCCATGCAGTACCTCCTCACTGCCGAGCTGTTCCCCCTCCGCATCCGTGCCCTCGCCACATCCTGGGCCATGACCCTCCACTTTGCCAACCAGTACGGCAACTCCCGCGCCGTCCCCAACATGCTCCTCTCCGTGGCCAAGGGCGGTATCTCCCCCAGCGGAACCTTCTGGTGCTTCGCGGCTGTCACCTTTGTCGGTGGCATCTGGGTCTGGTTCTCCGTGCCTGAGACCAGCGGTCAGAGCCTCGAGAACATGGACGACCTGTTCGAGCTTCCCTGGTACAAGATCGGTCTTCACGGTAACAAGAACGCCGACGAGATTGGTGAGGCTCGCAATGAGAAGCAGCGCTATGCTGAGGAGAGCCATGCCACTGGTATTGAGCTTGAGCACCAGCGAAAGCAGGAAGCTTAATTGTTTGAATGGCTTAAATAGTGGGAAATCGGTTTAGCTGTGCCAGATATGGCCTTCGTATATAGCTACGAATATTATGAATTTGTCAATGAGTAAATATGCTGCTCATCCTCATACACCTGTCCCTCTCTTTCTCTTTGATGCTGTTACGTGGTTTATCGTCCTATCACTTCTTTGCTATCCCTTCCATCTTATCGTTCATCTAGAACGACATGTTTGTGTTCCACCAGCCAAATGCATCCATGGTGCTTCCTGACACATCACCATACAAGACTGATCCACCGAAAAATCCTTTGCCGCTCTAGTTGGGGCCTGTCTGACTTGGGATATCGCTCTATGAGCGCCTTTGATACAGCCGCAGCCGCTGCAGCTGCGAAGTTCTGCCATTCTTTGCCATTGCGGCCATCATCATAGTCACAGACACCCTTGACAATGACGCAGGGAACCTCATCCCAAACGCCGGCGCCCTCTCTCTCAAACGCGATGATATGGTGGGCTTTCGCAACTTTGTCGCGTTCTTCCGCTGATCTGATGGTATCTCCTGAGCCAAAGCACCCAACGAAGATGAGTGGTGAACGGACATGTCCTTCTGCGAAACGTTCGTCCGCTTTGGTAAAAGACTGAATCTCGCCCAAGACGACAGCTGCCCTGTCTTCAAGTGTCTCTCTTGCTCTGTTTGTTTCGAAAAAGGCGACAAAGTTGCGAACATTCTTGGGCGGTCTTCCAAGGCGATCCTTGAGGGTGTCTTTAACTTCAAACTCGTTCGAATACCGTCTGCCGAAGTCGTGCTGAACAACACCATTGCTAATCACAACATCGCCAAGGGAGATCTTTTCGCCTGAAGGGGCCGCGGGAACGCCTCCGCAGACTCCAGTCACCAAGGCGAGCTCGAGGTATGGAAAGCTCGTGCGAAGATTGCTGGCAGCTATCGCGGCATTCACTTTGCCCGTTCCCGAGAGACGAACGAGAACGATGTTGAAGTCTACGATGCGACCGATTGAGTATGTGTCTGGGTCTTCGACTGATCTTCCGAGCTTGGCCTCGTCCCAGAATTGATCGACAACATGGCTCATGGCATCGAACTCACAAGGAAGGGCACAGATTATGCCAATTTGGATGTCATTGCAACTCTTTGGTGGGGCGAATCCTGCGTGGGTTTTCTGTCTTTTTAAAAGTTTACGAAACATAATTGTTGAGATTACACAGGAATTTTGAAACACTTGGGCATCTTTTAGGTTCAAGCCGAAAAATAGAATAAAATGAAGAGGAAGTGGATAAAATGATATAATTAGATAGAAAATTTTGCCTTTCGTTCAAATATATGCAGGGAAACGAAACTACTCATGATCTTCAACGCTCGGGCGGCTAGCTAAGCGCCCTGTATAAGGCGGCCAAAGGGTGATGGTTTCATGTGGTGGACATCATCTCCACAGTTCGCGGTGAGTGCCAATGGAGTGGCGGGTACGCTCTACTCAGCATATCTCACGAATGTTCCGGAGTCATGATGTGGCTCTTCAAGCAACACGCAAAGATGCGATTTTAAATTTAAGTGCCCCTAAGAAACTTCATGTATATCATAACGTGATGGTGTCCTACTCCAGGCAGAGAATACGATCGATGTAAGAATTCCTCGACCTCGGTCCAAGTGAGAGGGCGGGGAACTACCCTCAAGTCTGAAGCTCTCTTCAAACGACGTGTCTGGTGCTCATGGCTCGACCATTAAGTAACGCAGGCCTCACTTAGTAGGTGTTTCTGGAAGCTTTCGCAGGTTGCAGACGATTTAACCCATGTGACCTAACAATCGTCGTGCAGTCCAAAACTTTCCTTTTCTTTATGTATGATCAGGCTTCACCAACTAGAGGCCAAGAAGCAATTAGAACTCTGCAGGAAGCTCAGTGGAGAAAGCCCGCAGCCATTTCATTCAGACCGTATGAATATATGTATATGGTATGAGAGAGTGCCTTGCGATAGCTAGCATAACAGTCGTGGTGAGTGGTTCGTAAGCTGGCTGGATGAGTGCGAGATTGTTGAAGGAGAAAAGGCCATTCTCTATATGGTGCAGATGCTGGTTTGTCTACTGGGAGGAATCCGCCTACTTGTGCGTGCTTTGTGGGATAATGAAACCCTTGGCTTTTGCAATCTATAATTGTCAAGAAATGGATTGCTGAAATGCTGCATGGATTCCATTGTCGTCAGTGGTCCGGTGTTATAGCAGTGCCAAGTAATCTCTGTTGTTTTCTCCTGATGGTATAACATTGGCAATATAATCTCACGATGGTCCCATACAGCTATGGGAGTGGCAATAATTTCTCAGAATGCCTATGGACCACGTCGAGCAAGCGAGAGTGCTTGTATTCTCGGATGATGCTTCCGTGATGGCAGCGGCTTTCTCCGACGGTAAGGTCAAAACATGGGACGCTGTGACTGGCTCACAACTGCACGAGTTGTGCGTTTCTGGGAGGTCAATCGTATTTCCCCGTGACTCAAACCGTGTTATTATCACCGATAACTCTGGAGACGACACGGTTTGGCATCTTGATAGTGATTGTTGCGAATAAAGACTTGGCAACCACGAAAAGGAAACTATACTCTTTGCCTACACTGTCCTGTCGCCTGGTTCTCAAAACATAGCCGTGTCATGGCGGAGACGAGGACACAAAGATGCGGTCAGTCTTTGGAGTTGTACAAACGGCACGTTCCACCTGAGATACACTTCCCACTTCTTCCGGATTGTTCAACCGTGTATTCGGAACTCTTCATCCATGTTCTTCTTGTCTTTTCTCCAAACTCGAAGGATGTTTGGATCTGAAATTGACAAGTTTGGAGATACTAAAATATCGATATGGTGTGTTAGCACAAGTGATCTCGTCAGGCATCTGCAGTTGGGTTATTGGTTGGTGTCGATGGCAATTTAAGCGTGCTCCATCTTTCTTGTAGTTTGCCCAGGTTCAGGTACTAAAGTATGGGATCTCACGTCGGGGAGCCGTATCCAAGCATGGAAGGAGGGCCCTTACAATGGACAGCTGGACTTGACGCTCTCCTCTACAGGAACGCTGCTAGCCCGTTTATACGGACATGGATTGCCTCTCAGACTGGTCGACGGCAGAAACACTTGCGAAGGTCGACTTAAATAATACTGCAAGGCGTATGACTTCCTTTCTGACAACTCTGGCAACCGCACAAGATGCGGAAATGAAGGTAATCTCAAGTTCTGATGTATCAGACCACATATGAGAATATTACATCGATATCTTGATTGGTTTTCGCGAATATCTATATGTGAACTATGGTGGGTTTAGTCCAATTAACTTACAATGAATGTATTTAACCGTTACCCAACGCCAACGTCGCAGCAGAAAGAGACATCTAAAAACGCCTTTATCACAAATCTGCCTTAGTCTTATCCCGAACAAGCAAGATGCATCTCTATAGCGCGCCACGAAGCCGCAGATGAGACGCTGTAAGTGGTTGAGCATTTGCGGCTGAGGTTACAACAGGGGCCTGGTGCATACCGGTCGAGGGGCTGAAAGAAAAGACACAGCATCAAAAGAACGTGCAGTATTCTTTCAGGCTCTGAGTCTCGAGACCTTATTGCATGCTGGGTGATTGACAGGGGACTTTCTTATTAATAAATAGAACCGTTTGCCAAGCGGGGTTCCCGTCTTGTCATTTCTCTTGTCCTCTTCGTGTAAGTCGAGATGGCGTCCCCACAGCCTCAACCCGGTGTTGTGCGACATGCGAATACGATGCCGCCTCAGCCTTTGGCGCATCAGAGATCTGTGGCTCGGAAACCTATTGGGAAGCCGCCAGCGCAGGTGTCTTCGACGCAGAGTATTTCTCTTCCGTATAGGCCTGCTTCTTCGCAGCAGCAAGCTGGTTACCCTCCTCACAATCAACAGCAACAACAGCGGCCTCAGTCTTTTCATCCAGGACAGCAGTTTCAGCATATATACCAGCAACCGAACCCGCAGCAGATGCATCAAGCTCAGTCGGTAGCCCAGCCTGTTCAGCCTATTCAGCCCATCCAGCAGCAGCAAGCGCAGCCTATACAATACACTCAGCAGCAACAAGGCCAGCCCCAGCACTATCAGCAACCTCACCAGCAGCCGCTTCAGCATCAACACCCACAGCAACAACCACAGCAACAGCAACAGCAACAGCAACAAACACAACAGCAACTACATCAACAGCCATATCAGCAGCAATATCAGCAACAGCAATATCAGCAGCAGCAATCACTGCCACAACAGCATGTACAAGCCCAACTGCCTCCGCAACAGCCCTTCAGCTCCGCAACCTCAACACCAAACCCCATTCATCAAACGACACTGCCAAACACTCACCAAGTACAACCATCCCCAGCAAGCCCAACCCCACAACTCCATGGGGCCGATACTGGCAATATCAACATCAATTCATCTGTGTCGGACCACGGGAGGCCTGCGAGTATTAGCAGTAGTAGCGCGGGTATCGCAACGCCTGCCACAACCGTTGCTTCACCCAGCGTCGGCCCTCCAAGATGGGAACCCAGTGCTATCCCTCCAGCAGCACAACCAGCGCCAGCAGTGGATGTGAGGCGCACCTCTACTGGGCAGCCTCAACTGTGTAACCATTGCCGAAAAGGCGAGTGGCATGATTGAACGAGACATTGCCTTCACTGACCGTCTTAGGGATCCCTCTCAATGTGTCGGTATACACCTGTCTCGTATGCAGCACAGCGCACATCACAACGACTTTCTGTGTCTGGTGCTTCACCTCCAATGCAGTCAACACTTCCCACAGCCACGACAAATCTTACTACGCAACCGAGTCTGACCCACGAGTACAACCCTCGGTGCAAGATCCGACAACCCACATGTGGACTGTTCGAAAGAATGTTTCTGGTCGGCTCTGGTACACCCATAATGCAACAGATTTGAAGACGCACCTCAAACCCACAGCAGCGGCCTTGTCTGGGTTTTCCGGACTACCACCCGGCTGGGATGAGCGTAGGACACCCGATGGCCGGACGTTCTACTTCAACAAAAGAATGGGAACCAGCGCCTGGACGAAGCCTGCGAACTCTCTACCCGACGGCTGGAAAGAGCTGCGAACGCCAGACTTGGCACCATTCTACGTCAACGAGCAGCTGGGGCTATCGACATGGGATAGACCAGGGCAGCAGCCGAGGCAACAGACGAAGCAGGGCAGCAAAGTAGTGGTTAGACGAACGAGACCTGGGCAGCCCAACGCTCCGCAAAACGTCGGCGACAACATTCTTTCCGCTACTATCAATGCAGCCAGGCTCACGGGCCAGGGCGTTGAGATGGCAAGCCGACAGGTCGGAAAGCTGGGCAAGAAGAAGAACTGGAGAAAGATGGGTAGGATGCTCAACCAAGTCAATGGAATTGTTGGCGACGGGTCCGGAAGTGATGGCGATTACAACGATTACAACGACGATGGCGGGTTCGGTTTCGGAGATGACTCGGGTAACTACCAAGACCAACAGGGACAGGTCCAGCCGAGTTTCGATTTTCAGCAGAATGCTTTCTCGGAACAGCCGCAGCAGTCATTTTCCTTTGGGGACGATCAGCAGCAGTCCATGTTCCAGCAGCCCGCTTATGAGCAACAGCCGGCGTTTGAGTATTCTGCACAATATGAACAACCAGCGTACGAACAGCAGTCGTTTGAGCAACAGCCTGAGCAGTTCAGTGTTACCACAGAGATCTCTTACACTACGACAGATGCTCAGCCAATTTATGAGCAGCAGCAAAGTTACGAGCCTCAGCAGGACCAGTACAGTCAACAAGCATACGAGCAACCTGGTGATGAAGCCCAGCAACAACCCACTTTTGAACAGGCTCCGGACCAAGAGCCTGTGGCTGCTCAACAACCAGAGACTTTCGAGCCTGTTACTCCTTCGGAGCAGAACGAGGGCGTTCAGCCGCCTTCGCAGCAGGAACCGGGTCTGCAGCCGACACCTCAACCTGTGTATCAGGCCCCTCCTCAACAAGTCTATCCTGTACAGCAATATGCCTACGAGCCAACTCAAGTGCCTCAAGTGCCTCCCCAACAAGTCACCGTCTCATACCAAGTACCGTCATACGCTCCTGAGCTAGCTCCAGCAACAGCATTCTGCCAGGCCGAGCAACCCGTCTATCCTATGTTCATACCAAACAACCAACCCGAGATTATTACCAGCGACGTTCCTCTAGTTGAAGTTCCCGGCACATCTGATAACACATCCCTTTTTCTCGGTGGTGGATACGACAGTAACGACATCTTGGCTGGCACCAGTCCAGCAGCTGAGAACAATACGGTCATTCCGCAGAACAACTCGGCAGTGCCTCAGGATAACGTCGTGGTCGAGGTTACTATCCAACCATCGCCTACACCCGGGTTTGAAGTTGTCTCGACGCCAGCGCCGTTGGTTGTACATCAATACGACGCCTCAGCAAAGCCGGCTTCTGCTGTGTCGGTTGAAGCTGTGCAGCCAGAGATTGACTTCAATACGGGTGAAAGGTGCAATGCGCTCATCTGATGTGAATTGGGGCTTATCGGCAATTGAAGCGAGCGTTGTTACGTGCGATGATGTATCGAATGCTATGTTTGTGTCGCTGATTCGCTTATGATGGTATGTTGGTGTTTAGTGCAGTGTGTGCAGATTACGACCATGATGAATGAGATGTAATGAATCGAATACGATGGCAGTTGATCCACTCTGTTTGACATGACTTCAATTTGATAAACCGCCATGCTATAATTCGCCTTCTCCTCTTCCGAACAATGACAACGCCAGTCCCGTGCAGTCCTCGAATGTCTTCCCATAATTACGCCATCTCAAAATCACCACTCTTGTCACCACCCCATTTCACGAAACGAAGCAGATCTCGATATCTCCTCACAGACTTCTCGTCCTCACCAATCCTAGGCGGCTGATACACCCGCCACCACAGTAGCCAAAGCCCACCCGTGAGGAGGGTAACAGGTATCGCAATCACCCAGTACAGCCAGAACTTCTCCGAAACACTCCACTCCCCGGTGTCGTCGTCCATCTTGAAGAAAGACATGCTGAAGAGCGCCGAGACGAATGTGGCGGGCAGGAAGGTGAGTGTTACGAATGCGATCGTCTTCATCGCCGCGCTGTCGGATTGTGTCGCCTGGCCGATCTCCACCGAGATGCGTGAGTCGTACTGAGCTACTGAATTGAACGCCAGTTGGATCTCGTTGTGAAGACGCTCCTTGTTCGCTGACGCTCGGCATCGTAGACTCTGCAGGATGTGGTCGTACCATATTATTCGCTCGCCGACGTGTCGATATCTCGCTTTCGCCAGCTTATTGTCCGATACCACTTCTTCTTGAAAGGCGCTGTGCTGCTGCATAATCGACGCGACCGTCTTCTCTGCCACCTCAAGCGTCTCCGAAACGTGAATGGCATGCCTCGCAGTATCGTGCATGTATCTGTACTCTGGCTTCGGTTTTGTGCTCAGATCCTCCTTCTCAATACCTCTCACGCGGTCTCGGATTGACCAGACGGAGTTGTCTTGAAGAAACGACAGTTCCTCGAACAATCGAGGGTAGAACCAGAAGGGATCGCTAAGGACATCGTTGTGGGAGTCTTTGAGCAGCGGTTCAGGAAATCTGTCTCTTAGCCTGAGTTGCTTGCGTGCTTCAAAGACAAGAAGGAATGTCTGCTGGGATGAAGCGATCCAGCGCGTGAAGATGTTGAATTTGTGCCATCTGTGGTCGTGCTCATTTATTAACTCCTTCACGAGGAAGCGCGACCAGGTATCTGACATGGTCAGCGATCCAGGTATACTGATGAGACGCGTGAGACTTACTTAGTGATGAGATGTCCCCTTTATCATCACGAAATGTTTCGCTGCCAAAGTAGCCGTTTGATCTGCGGCTGTAGCTCGACCACCACAGCTCAGGCATGCGGAATTCATCGGTGAAGCATCTTCTGCAAGAGTCGCATGCGCGCACCTTATCCGCGTCTGCGAATCTGTCATCTCATTAACAATTGTGTTCATTCAATGTAGACCTATAACAAACATCACTACCACATGCGAGTCTGTCTTGAGCAGATGGTGCAACGTCTGGTCGTAGAAGTCGATCGGGTGGATATCCCTAAGATCATCCCATTTCGATTTCTCTGCTCTTATCAGCGCTGCACCATGGTTTGCGGAAAGAAGACGCGACTAACGCTTATCCCATACCACAACGCGAAAATCAACGCAGTCCTGATGTATTTTCTGCTGTGCCTTCGACATTTTGCGCAAAGATGTAAAAAGTTCCAAGCTCTGTCTTTGCACCTGCTGCACCGGGCTTCGGCTCCATTTTCAAGGTGGCACAGTTGGATCAGGCTGACCAGGGTTGTTGTTGTTGGGTTGGTCGCACGAAGAGGCTGAGTTGAGCTGCATGTTCTTTCTGCCTGTTATGTGACTGCTCTGTTTATTATGGAATTGCGCGACAAAGAGCTGAGGCTCAAGAGAGAATGCAGCCAATTGCCTCACGCCAGGCGTTAGGCAGATGTGCGGTATGCGCCCGACTGTAGTGAGGGCGGCCAACAGCAAGCATTGTGTTTCAGGATCTGCGGGCCACTTTGCTAATGCATTACAGGCGGTAAAGGAAGAGGCATTCTTTTGCTCTCTCCAAAGACAGAGAAGACAGGAGAATAGTACATAATACATGATGTTATGTGGTGTTCGAAGCTTCATCAGTGCCTCGACATGTCTGCACAGCCAAATTTACAAATCCTAAGTTAGACTTGAGATACCACCCTATCTAGGCCAGTCGCAAAGATCACCACCGTACGCTCCACATGTAAAGATTTCAGGCTGGTGAGGCGTCTCTCAATTGTGTCCTACTGTCCAATACCGTCCCAGTATGCTTTGACTGTTCCTCAAATTGTGAGAATAGGGTGGTAATTGTGTTGAGATCAGCTAAAATGAAGCCCTTCCATTTCTTCTTCCGCCTCCGCCTGCTTTTTCTCCGGGACTTGGGATCAGATAGAGGAAGCGAAAGTGTTGCCTAAAGCTTATGGATGAAAATAGAAGTCAGTTAAAGTTTTGTTTAACTAAGCCCCTGAGAGCCGGTATAATATAGACTACGTAAAGGGCTGATCGGGAAAGAGTTTGGAAGTATCGGGTGGGCAAGGATGAGAACCGTATGAAACAACCTATTTCGACTGGTATCAAGTCGCTGTTTGATAGTCGACTTGGGGTAACCTCCAAAGTTTGATCCTGAGCAAGCCCTTGGATAGGTTACCTGGACAGAAGTAAGGGATGGTTAGGATATTTCGACTTCAAGGTAAACAAACACTGTACAGACCTCTGAGTGCGTTCAAACCTACTCATTCCAATAGAGGCATGGATATCTCCCATATATCATGCATCCTAAGTTCGATATAAAGAAATCCACGCTGTAGAGGCTATTATACGCGACAGGTTCCCCAGCAGACACTTGTGAAATCAAATCGCTCACGTGTAGGAGCATAGTTATGCTAGTTACATAACCTCAAAGTCTGGTATCATTATATGGCTACTTCGTCCTCTACTGTTCTTATGGGAATAATGCCATCGATACCAGGCATAAACACGCGGTACGACGATGCAAGTGGCCAATTACTAAGGTCCCTGACTGCTTTCTATACAACGTTAGATAAAAAATATCAGTAGTATTGGACAAATTTACCTCGGCTTCTGCTGTAAACCGTCTTCTGCCGGTGGCTTCATCAACACGTAGTGCCCCCTCAATGGTTCCACGCCAATGAGCTTGCACGCATGAAGTTCACGCCGCAAGCCACTGTAGCTCGCCATGCTGCATTTCTGGGCGCTGTATGATGTAGTCTCGAAGAAGCGGCCATGATATACAGTCCAGCATATCTATATGGGGGACAAAGACTTGAAGTTCAGTTGGTCAAATCCAGTCCGGCATATCCTAGACGGGCTGATCTGCCATCTCATGACGATCCACACAGCCAACACAGCAGCCATCGAAGTGAAGACATAATCTTGCCACAGGGCACTAAAGAACTGAACAGCCCATTTATTAATCAGAGACGCAGTTTCGTACTCGCTCTTGCTAAACAAAGATCATCAGGATTTGTACCCTCAGCCATCATCCGCCGAGCCTTCTGGAGCGTGCCCGCCAGGCCTTGGTCACCGAGTCGACACCGTGGCCGTCGTTTGCTTTCACCATGGCCCAGTTGTGCTTGGCGTAGCAGTTTTGGAACTGGCCCTGCTGGGCTACGGCGGGATATTGGTTCGCTTTGATGCCGCTGGAGAAGGGCGGGTTGCCAAAGTTGTATGAGAAGTAGCTCTTGGCACGGAAGCCAAGATCGATGGGCGTGTCATCAGCTTCAAATATGGTGCTGTTCAGCCACTCTGATCTGTCAAATATTGTTTCGATGAATTTGCTCTTGGCTTGGTCGTTTCCACCAACGATTCTAAAGATGGTTAGCAAATATCAAACTTGTTAGTCATGAGGTGAGTTGTAGTGGAATCTTCAGCATTATGAGGACAGGTTACATCACTAGACAGGTCACGACCACATTCTATGAGGAAGAAAGGAAGAAAGATCTGTGTGTTGATATGGGACTGCTCTTTTCACTTGAAATGGTCCAATCTGAATCGTCTGTAGGACATGCATGAATAGGTATTCTACAGAAGCAATTTACGAACCATGGGCTCACCTTTGAGATACAACAATAGCATTGAACTTGTCCTCTATGCAAGAAACAATAGATTCGACCGATTCGCCTATTCTTAGCCAAGTCATAAGCTCGCCGGCCCCAGTGTGAGTCCCGCTACGCATGGCCGCCAGGATACTCTCGAGCTGGTTCAGCCTGCGCTTCTGCTCGTTGAAAGCATGAGTAAGACGGTTCAGCCTCTCGCCCGACAAGTCGTACGTGCACACATTGCTGTTTGCCGTCGCACTTTGTCTTTGTCTTACGTCACTGCACAAAGGCGCGATTGGTCGCGACCTTGCGCGAAGCTGACGTCCTTGGGGGTGGTTCTCGTGTTTCGGGGGAACTTGCTGCTCTGCATGGCTTAAATGTAAGGCTCAGCTCGACCTACGTACCCCAGACGCCCTAGCATTGGTGATTGAAGAATGACGTAGTTGAAAGTTGTAGCCAATATCACGCAACGCATATGTATGCTTCGTCAACTCGAGTCCTGTGCTGGGTTCACATCACGTCTAGGTCGTAGCTTTCGCAATTAGATAGCTGCGCTGTGGGGTGTATCAGGTGACTACGCGTTATGTACGATTTTGATGTTGTTATTGCCGGATGCCCAACTCGCTCTTTGATGAGGTCGTGAGATGGTAGAATTAACAAATTAACAAGTCAAGTTATGATATATTGCTCTATGGTTGACCTAACTTGGCGGTCAAAAGTTATAAACGGTGCAATTAATGGCTCGACAATCTGATACGCTCACCCAAACAGGTATGTCTGCACTGGCTGGAGTCGAAACACTAAGCCAAGAAGAGTTAGATCAGCCAGATTGAGACACTGCCCTGTCATTCTTGATCGTCTTATCTCCCCGAGCTGAACAATTCGACGCTGATCGCGGATCCTCCGCCTGAACGACGAGCCGATGGAGGAATCATCAACCCCGGAGTCCCGGACATGCCCAGCGCCGCCTTGCTGTGGCAATAACATGTAAGCTCGTCCAATATCTCTGATGAGTGCATGTTGCACCGCCAAAACATCACCTACGAGTCTTGATACAATGATTACGTCGTATAATCCGCCAAGGATAACAAGCCTCTTTAAGACTTGCCAATTCATACTGTAGCATGGTCAAAAAATTGCAGAAAATCTTAGAAGCTTCAAGTGCTGCACGCCCCTGGGACAGCAGCTGCAATTCACCAGTCACAGCTCTGCTGTCCAAGATCTCGGAACTGATCGAGAGATTCGTCCAGGGCAGCGAACCTGATAGTGACATCATAGAGGGGCAACGCCTGTCTGACAGGCTACGATTCCTTTTAAGCCCGGTCGCTTCTGTCCGCTGCAAAACAGGTTATCGTTAGTGACGACTTTTCTTTTGTTTCTTTGTCTGTCTTTTGCATCCTACCCCCTGCGATGACGGGGTCAGACAAGGGGTGGACCTCGGGAAGCATACTTTAGTCGAAATCCTGAGCGTCCGCGAAGTTCTAGTGACGTCGTTAGGGGCGAAAGCCTTTCGCCCTACGACAGCCGAGCAAGGCAGAGATAGTTTCCCGTGTTTTGACTGGGCGCCTTGTGCTCTGAGCCTTGCTACGGCTTCCGTCAATGCCGTTGACATTTCGCAGATCGTTCTGACATCCGAATAGACCAGGAACCCGGACACGGGCTACAGCTCACTATCCGTACAGGAACCTTTCCAACGGGTTCTGCAGCTCCCCCCACGCCCAATTCTGTTGACCTCTTTTGCTTTCCCCAGAATTCCGGTACCGTGCGATTAATTGAGGAGCAGAAACCGCAAATTTTCTCATGGCCCAAGAGTCAAAAAGATTTTCGTGCAAGGGCCGGCCGGGTAACGGAAGCCCACTGTTTGCTCAAAGCCGGGCCGAAGCCGGAGCGGGGGAAAACGGTGCTTGGCATCGCGGGGGTGCGACTGGATAGAGTCATTCAGTCGCTGCATCGTTAAGCCATGAATCAAGATAAAATCACGATCGTGGAGTCGGTGAAGAGTATGCTCGTTCTGTACGATGTGTGCAACGTTAACAAGGCGGTGTCGTGCTTCTGAGCAATCTTGACATGTTCTGGTCGCTTGTGGCTGACGAGAGCGACAAGGCTACTGAAGAAGGGGGTGCTCTGAACGATTCAGTAGCGCACTGTACCGAACGGTGACCCATGACTGACTCAAAGGTTTGCTCAGTGGCGGACAACTCTGAATGGAAGAAAAGAGAAAAAATACATCGTCCCCCTTGTTTAAGACACGGGGATACGCGAATAGCGAATGAGTCAAGTCGAACGAGCTTTTAAAAAAGAATTTTAAACTTTAACAATGACAAGTTTGTTTCGCTCGGTAACTCCTGCATGCGTTTGGCTTTGTTAAGAGAGTTTCAATAACCTTTTTCAATAGACTCGGGGAAAACAAGCTCTAACGGCTCCAGGCTGATGTTATGTCCCCGTTTCTCTTATTCTGTACACAAATAGAATACATAAAGTATGAAATAGCTGCCGGGATGCCGGGAGGAGAGAAACTTCGCGGCTCCGGGATTTTCGGCGCAGACGGATTGACAAGGATGCTTGCCGAGCCCCTGCAAGCTGACCCCAGATTCCTTATTACAGAACGAACAGGAAACCTCGGCTTCATTCTGGCTCCGCGAGCGTTCGTCGCAAAAAGAATAACGTCTCGTCAGTGCAGACGCAATGTTGAATCATGTAAAAACTCTCTTATTCTGGAGCCAGACAATACCGCCTTTTCACCTTGCTCACCGTTTCAGCTCCAGTCCTCGTGGCGTGAAGCTCTGTTACTGATTGATGGCTTTTGTCTAAGCGTAGTTCCCCCGGGTTGGGATAAAGACGGAGTCCAACATGTGACGACGGCGTAACCCCAAGTTTCAGTTCTCGCTCCCCCGAACTGCAGCAAGAGGTCAAATCAAGATGCGGCACATGCGCCTCTGTTTAAATCATGGGGTTTGGTCAAGGTAGCAGTCCATTGTCTTAGAATATCTTGTTCTAGGCTGCAAGTGATGGACATGAGCCTCAGTCCCCTACGACATGTTATGCCCGTTCAGATTAGTGATTTACTAAGTATACTGTTCTTGGTTTTGTCCTTGCCCTCCACCAAGACTGAAGATCAGGGTCCAGAGCTTTTGGGTTGTGCGCTTGCGTCGTACAAGAATGGCTATCGTATTCCCACCCAGCCCAGACCGTATCACGACACCGTCAGCTGCGCGCATACGGCATGCCGTACTGGTTCCCGTTGTAGGCAGTTGTCGCGGCTGTTGTCAGCAGTCAGCAGGTAGAAAAAAACCTGTTCGTTATCTGGCGGAGGCAATCACATCTCCCATGTGGCCTTTTGCGCATACATATTCACGCGGGGAAAATCACGGATGGTTTGCATCTGGCAGCTCGCTCGAACAGGTAGCTCGATTTGGTGATTGATGCTAGCTGGCTTATCCGCACTCCCCCCTACTCTACCTCTGCGTGGTCCCCCTGTCAGAACCGAGCCTCCACTGCGAATGCCTGCTTCCCCGCAATCAGGCCCCATCGCGAAAGTGTACATATGGATACGTGGTGTTTGTTGGCTTGGCCAGGTGGCGGCGGACAGCGAGAGAAAAGTGTAAGATTGTTGTCTTTTTTTCTCCAATATCAAACCAGAAAATCGTATTGCCAAGGGTATTTTCATGCGAGTTGTCTTGTCGCTTGTTAAGTGAGGCCTGCTTTTGGTCGGTCCTGCAGTCTTATTTGTCAATAAGGTAGTCTCACGCAAGGCGGCAACGGTACGGTCACTCAAGGCATGGTGGGCTGGCTGAATATGTTAGGCAACATCCATTTTCAACCGCAAAAGCGAACATCACAGTGTCGCATTTTCACCCTGTCTGAGATAACATCATCAAATTGAAGTTGCATGGGATATAAGCCCAGACCAATCTTCGAGGTAAGCGTAATGAACATCGTACCATCGACTCATGGCTCCGGGCCCGAGCTCTTTGGGATGATAGGGGGAACCTAGCCTCACTCTATCAAACCGGACGGTCGGTGTTCATCATGGATCCATCGGTTCACCGAAATGGACAGTGTTTTGTTTTTCTTGATTGATTCAGAATTCAAGACATGTCTCAAATCACTTTTGGAGTAATTGCAACTTGACACACTCAATGCCAGCAATCGAGTCAAGAGATTAAACCAGTTTCCCCATTTGGAAATCCGGCCAAGTTTGATCGCCGAAAGAACGGCCCTTTTTCTGTCTTACTCGAGGGTGACGGTGACATGCAAACTCGTATTGGAGCATCAGCATAAATAATCATCTCACATCTATTTCGGCCGAACTATTCGCAAGAACACCGTAATCAGACTCTACGTGTTATGTAGTCACTCAAGTAGGCACTGACCCTCTCGCTCCGTAGAAGAATGGAAGGAGAAAAACCTCAGCGTCCCCATTGTGGCTCGTCCAGTCGCGTGCAAGACCGTCCATCCATCTCGACTCCAACACGGCGAACTTCGACACCCCAACCCGACTCTTCCCCTCAAAGTTTTTCCAAAGGTGTGTGTGCGCGAAAATTGAACCTCAACAACAAATAACAACAGCATAATTCCCTCACGATCCCGCTAGTTTTGGGAGATTCGTAGATATGCGGACAGGTCGACCTGCGACGCCGGTTCTCGGCGTAGCACGCAAGAGTCGGTGGTACCGAAAGATTAACTTGTTTTACCTATTTTTCGTGGAATGCGCTGGATCGAGGCGTAGGGCATATCTGTACCCAGGCCCTCGCGTATCCCCGCAGAATACGCTGTAGGGATGGATCCAGCCTGGCCTTGTCAAGCTCCAGGCCTCAAAAGGAGGCCACTTTAAAAAGGCCCAGGGACGAGATTCCGGGCTTGGCTAAATCCACCCCCAAAGACTTCACCGTGCGCGGAGCCAGGTCTCCCGGGACGGGCTGCCTTGTTTGGTACCGGGAGCCACGTCCATCGTTGCCACTGAGGATTTACGATGACACTTAGATAGAAGCTGTCACTGTGTCGCTGAGGCTCATTATTTTCAGTAGTGGCACAGTGCGACTCAACCCCCCCACGCCCCTTGGCCCTCCTTGCCCAGGCGTTTGCCACTCCCCCCCTTGACGCAGCCCACTCCACTGCTTCACCTGAGGCTCCATCCATCCAC